>APFE030500146.1:216482-301664 GCA_000404065.3 Pinus taeda | reverse complement strand
CTCGCCATCTTCTTTCACCACCAGAATCAATCTCGCAGATCTCCCACTGAACAGGGTCTACCATAGGCCCGAGCAAAACCCCTCAGCAACAAAGGTGTCCCCTTGAAGCAAAACATCTCTGATACCAAATGTAGGTTTTAACCCCGTACAGAAATTACCTGCATACGAATTCTAAAACACAGAAAATAAACAATGTGAGATTATAACACATAAAACACATATACACAAAGATTTCCCCTGGATCCCAAAACTGAGACTACCAACTTTATTTTTCATTATGTTCCTTTCAATGTTACAATATATATTTATACATGCCGAAGCATCCAATATCATGGACCAAAAACCATCGTGTCCAATACCATGGACCGAAAACCATCGTGTCCAAAAAAACATGTGCGAAAATCATGCACAAAACCATAGGTGGGTCCACCCAACCTATCATAGGGTCCAAAACCAAAATTTTCTGGGGCGCTACCCCGGACCCCATAAAGTGGGGTTACGGGTGCCCTTCAAACCCCCTGTTAACTACATGGAAAGAATATAACACAACCCAACACACCAGTATATCCCATCATCCTAACACCATCACTTTGAGTATATCTCAACCCATACTCAACTTTACCTCATAGATATCACAACACATGCTTTGTTGTTATCCAATGCACCCTCTTTGGTTTCACCATGAATTGACTAAGAGTGTTATCCACAAAGAAAATGTCCAACCTTGTGTTGACCAAATACATTAGATAACCAATAAGTTGTCTATATAAGGTCGGGTCCATTACTTTTTTATGCAACCAACTCACAGATAGATAGATCAATGACTTAAAAATTTCTGTATTCAAGCTTATGTGATCCATAATGAATTAAGCAAAGTATTTTGGTAGAAATCACATAAAAGAAATTTTTGGCCAATGCATTTCGAACCAACAAGTGTGGTTCATCCTCTTCGAGGGGGGAACCTCCTTTACATTACATAAATGAACAATTGTTGGTTGATTCAAATGACAAACCCTCCTTTATATATATAGGAATCTAAAGGGTTACAATATAATCATAGCCTACATAACAATAATAATGTAAGGGCACAATAACAATAGTGGGCTTCTACAGGGCACAATAATAATAATATGGGGACTTCTTGGGTACAACAATAATAATAAGGGGGTTACACTAACAATATCAATAAGGGGATACACTAGTATTATAGGGACCTAACATGCCCATTTCCTTCAAAAAAGTGTTGTCCTCAATGCTTGAGTAGTCTTAGATGCTTCTATATAAAATTATCATCCTCCCATGTGGAATCATCAGCGGATAAGTTCTTCCAATTGATGAGATATTCTGAAATTATTTGATTGCATAATTGTCAAGTTCTTGTTTTCATGATTGCTTCAAGTTCCAATATGGTTTTTCCTTCCTCATCAAGTTCTGGCAATACTGTTTGAACTCGGAGCTTCTCACCTATAACCTTCTTTAAGCATGAAACATGGAAAACTGGGTGCCCTCATGAAGATGCAGGAAGCTCCAATTTGTATGTCATAGTACCAATCTTTTGCAACACCTTGTAAGGACGATAGTACTTTGGTGATAATTTATTATCCTTCTTAGCTTGCTTGAGGGGAATTTGTTTGTATGGTTGTAGCCGTAAAAATACTCAGTTGCCTACATCAAAACTTATTTCGTTGTGATGTCGATCTGCATGTTGTTTCATTCGATTACTCGATGTGATCCTCCACTGCTTGAACCTTAGAATTCTCTCTTAAAGATGATGTGATGGACGGTGGATGATATCCATAAAGTGCCATAAATGGGATCATTTTTGCTGCAGTATGGAAGGAAGTGTTATACCACCACTCATCCAAAGGTAACCACTTGACCCATTGTGTTTGTTTATCATATACAAAGCAATGAAGATATCCTTCCAAACCTTTGTTCACTATCTTAGTTTTCCCATAAGATTGAGGATGATAAGATGAGCTATGAGCTAATTGAGTACCCAAACAAGAAAATAATTCCATCCAAACATTTCCAGTGAAAATGGGATCTATGTCACTTACAATAATCTTTGGGTTTCCATGTAGCTTTTGAATTGTTTCCATAAATGCACTAGCAACTATACTGGATTTAAATGGATTAGATAATGGACAAAAGTGTGCATACTTGGTAATTCTATCAACTACCACCATGATGACACTCTTTCCTTCGGACTTGGGTAAACATGTGATAAAATCCTTTGAAACCTCCTCCCAACGTTGACTTGGAATGGATAAAGGTTGTAACATACATGGGGTCTTAACTGACTCAACTTTATTTTGTTGTCAAACCAAACATTCTGCCACAAACCTTTGAATATCAAATTTAAGGCCATCCCCCAAAAAAATTCTTCTTGACCCTATGGTAAGTTTTTAAAAATCATGAGTGCCCTCCTAAGGGAGAGGTGTGCAATTCCAAAATAATATTTTGTTTGAGTTGGGAATACTTACAAAGATATAAGCAATCTTTGTACCATAGTGAATCATTTTTATAGCTAAATGTTTCATATGTACTAGGATCTTGCTACAACATTTGAATGAGTGTCCACACTTCTTCTTCATTCTTCTATTCAACCCTTGCTTTGGTTATCCAATCTAGTTGGATAATAGAAATGGCACAAAGTAATGCTTCCACATCCTCATCCTTTCTTGAGAGTGCAGCTGCAACAACATTTTGCTTCCCTCTTATGTAGATGATTTCAAAGTCATAACCCAACATCTTTGTGACCATTTTTGTTGCTCTTCTGAAGATAATGTGTATTCCAAAAGGTATTTAAGACTATCATGATATAGTTTTACCTTGAAGTGTCTTCCCATTAGGTAAGGTTGTCATTGCTTTAGTGCATGTAGCATTGCCAACATTTCCTTCTCATAAATAGGTTTGTGTAAATACTTTCCTTAGATTGGACGAATTTCAAAGGTAATGGGTCTTCCTTCTTGCATTAAAACAACACCAATTCCATTTCCTGAGGCATCACATTCCATAATAAAGGTTTTTTTAAAGTCTAGTGTAGCTAAGACCAATGTTTGGCACATTGCCTCTTTAAGATGTTCAAAGGCCTTAGTTGCTTCTGGAGTCCAAGAAAATGCATCTTTCTTTAGTAATGTTGTTAGAGGTGTTGATATTCTCCCGTAATTCTTAAAAAACTTGTGATAATACCCTGTTAACCCATAAATCCTCGCAGATGATTTATGGTTGTGGGGATTTTCCATTCCTTAATGGCTTTAATTTCATTAGGGTCTACCTTAACATCCTCATGAGATACAATATGACCCATTTATTCCACCTCCTGTACTCCAAATAAACATTTGGAGGTTTTTTCATATAATTGTTTCTCCTCTAATAGTTTGAGCACCCTGTCAACATGTTGAATGTGATCCTTCCAAGACTTGTTGTAGATTAGTATATCATCAAAAAACACTAACACAATTTTTTAAGGGAGGGTTTGAAAATGGAATTCATAAAACCTTGAAATGTAGAAAGTGCATTGGTAAGGCCAAAAGGCATGACCAAAAATTCATAATGACCCTCATGAGTTGTCAATGTTGTTTTTGGAATGTCTTCAGTGTTCATTCTAATTTGATGATATCCTGAACGAAGATCCAACTTGGTGAAGTAAATTTCTCCATGTAATTCATCTAATAATTCATCAATGATATGAATGGGAAATTTATCTTTAATATTGAGCTTGTTGAGCTCCCTATAATCTGGACACATGGGCCATGATCCATCCTTCTTGCGCAATACTACCAGAGCAGAGAAAGAACTTTGACTAGGTTGAATTATACCAACCTCTAGCATGTATGCAACCATACGTTCAATTTCACTCTTTTAAGCATAGGGATATCTGTAAGGCCTGATGTTTGGAGGAGAACTACCTGGAATCAAATGAATAGTATGATCATGATCACGAATAGGTGGGAGGCCTTTGGGAGTCTCAAATACCTTAGAATGATGGTCCAAAACATTTTGGAGATTTGGAGAAATAGATGATTTCGATATTTGAACCTCTAGTGAGCATAATTGTGCAATTACGCTTGTTGTTCTTTCTTTAAAAGCTTTGTGATGCCATTAAATTTAATTATATTTCTTGGTTTCCCTGCGATACCCCTTAATTCAACTTCCTTTCCTTCCCAAAAAAAAATCATGAAAATTTCTTGAAAATTAAAAGTTATTGTACCCAAATATTGTAACCTGTGGACTTCTAGTACATCATCAGCACCACCCATTAGAATTAAAAGCATTGGGTTATTCAATACATATTCCCCCATGGTTATCTTGATATTGTGGCACTTTCCAGATCAATTTATAGTTCCTCCATTTACAACCATCACTTGACACTCTACTGTTGGATATAGGAAGAAATTCAGTTCCTTGGCTATCTTCCAATGAATGAAGTTTTGGGTACTACCTGAATCAATCAGTACTATTACCTTTTTCTTCTTGATATGTCCTTCTATCTTGAGAGTATGAGGAGTGGTAATTCTTGCCTATGCATTACAAGGAATGGTCAGATTCATTTCTTATTTCTCTAGGGTTTGTTCCTGGTGTATATCCTCTTCTTTTGAAGTTTCTTATTCCTTTTCTTCCTCCTCTTCAAAATATTTGTAAAATAATTTCTTCTCAACACACTTATGACCTTTAGTGCATTTATTATCACAACTGCAACAAAGCCCTTTTGCTCTTTTTTCTCCCAAATTTTGTGGTGTCAACCTTGTAGGTTGTGGAAGGCTAGGAGCAGCAACACTTCCATCTTTATAGTTGTGAGTGGTAGGCTTCCTTGTTGCCATAATTTTTCTTTCATTTTTTCTTTCCAACCTGAACACCTTCTCCAATGAATCAAGTTCCAAAAGGAGAACCTCATGTTCAATGTTATCCTCTAAATTCCCTACAAAGACATCAATTTTACGCTCCTCTAGAATATTATTTACCCTTATGTTCAATTTTTTGAAGTCCTCAATGTGCTCTGCCATTGAACCCTTTTGTTTGAGATTTATCAATTGGATAAAGAAGGTGTTGCTCTTTGTATCCTCATAATGTGTTATCATTTCCTCCATAAAAATTGACCAAGTGACAAGCAGTTTACGAGAACAAAGTCATCGATACCATACAAATTGGTTCGGTCTAAATATAAACTTGCAATACATACCTTTGTGTGTGTTGCACATTATGGAGATCAAAATATTGCTCCATCTGTGATAACCATGTTACCGGATCCTTGCCACCAAACTTCCTCATATTTATCTTTGAAATATGGTGGGTCTTAAATCTAATGCTAGATTCGATGAAGTCATGATTAGCATTTCTTTTTTTCTCATCATGAGTTTCATCTAATACCTTTTCGCCATTAGGAAACATTTCTTGTAGCAACTTTATCGAACCTTCCTTCAAACCTTCCATGTCTTATTTTAAACAATTCTTCAAATCTTCCATATATGATTTGAAACCATCCATCTTAGCTTCCATTTTATTTTTTATTACTCTTTGTGAGAGTGAAATTTGTTGCACTTGGTCTCGTAATTTTGATATATCATGTTGCATTTCTTCCTCTTCTTCATGTGCCATAGAAGAGTTTTCTGGTTGCTTACTAGGTATGTCCATTTTTTTTGTTTCGAGACATTTTGAAATCAAAAAATGATATCTATGTTTCACTATGCCCTTTGAATCACTTCAAACTAATTTTTCAAACAAATGTTATGCAAATTTTAAAAAATACACACGTTTTTCTTGCTTTTTAGGAGCTATATATTGCAGCGGTTGTATCTCTGTAATTGTGAATCTCTAAAATCTGAAATTTCATCATGTAGTATACCTATGAGTCTTCTTTCAAACCCAACAAGTCATACCAAGATTGATTTCTTCAATAAAAAGTTATTCCCAATCTCCCACGATGGCTTAATTATAGACTGGTTCAGTAGATCAAACTTGTACGAAAATCCACATGTCACTGTTTCGACCTTCTACCCTAAAAATTATACTAAAAAAACTACATTTTGTCCTCTTTCTGCCACTTTTTATGAAATTCAAATCTGATGCTCAGAGAGAAAGTTATGACAATTTTCCCTAGGTCGCCTGTTTGAGATGGAATTCTAGAGCCTACAAAAACCCTAACTTCCTCTAATCATATCTTTGAAAATGTAGCGATATGAGATCTGAAATTCGTACACGAAGTTCACAAAGATTTCGACTACACGTGATTGAAATTTCAACTTCTGAAGCTTCGTAGAAAAAAAGATTATAGTGAAAAATCCACGATGGCCTGTTTGAAGCAGTGAAAACCTCAAATTCTAAGCTTTGATACCAAATGTTATGCAAACAACTCACAAATAGATAGATCAACGACTTAAAAATTATCCTCTTCGAGGGGGGAAACCTCCTTTACATTACATAAATGAACAATTATTGGATGACTCAAATGACAAAACCTCCTTTCTATATATAGGAGTTTAAAAGGTCACAATATAATCAGAGCCTACATAATAATATTAATGTAAGGGCATAATAACAATAGTGGGCTTCTATGCAGTGCAATAATAAAAATATGGGGACTACCTAGGCACAATAATAACAATAAGGGGGTTACACTAAAAATAACAATAAAGGGCTACACTAGTATTATAGGGACCTAACATGCTTCATGTTGATGTTTGAAATTAAGGTCGTTCTGACATCAACACCTCGAACCTCTCGAAAGCTAGCGAGAAGCAATGGGAGCACTTTCTTGGGGTTTAAAGATGCATAAATAGAATTAAATCCACGCCAATATTGGCGCAACTCAATCCTCTCATCTTTGTCAAAGCAATCGCAACCCACAAGGAACAATCTTGTAATATGCAATCTTGACGAAAGAAGAAAAGAAAATAAGACAAAAGATACTACTAACTACCCTAACATGACGCAAGAAAGCTAGAAATTACTCTTTTCCCTTTTTAAAGTAAATTACTTCATCATTAAAGTGCTTAAAAAATAAATAGAAATATCGTTGTAAAAATTAATTTTACTCGAGTGTCATTACATTTTTTGTTTTACCTGTTATATATTTTTTTGTTTTATTTGAAATATAAAAAATTAAAAATTAAACCAATACAAAAAAGAGGAAAAAAAAAAAGAGTTACATACCAGAACTAAGAACTAAGTTTAGGATAAAGAAATAAAATAAATTTGGTTTATAAACATAAAGCATTCATATATACACGTGACTAAAGGTTAACCTTAAAAAAAAAGTGAAATGAGGTTAATATTATATTACATTAAAATTTCAATCATATATACATATGAATAAAGAAATGGTATCATTACATTTTTTGTTTTATGTGTTATATATTTTTTTTGTTTTATTTGAAATATAAAAATAAGGAATTAAACAAATATGTACAAAAAAATTAAGTTAAATAAAAGAAAACAAGTTATATACGAGAACTAAAGTTAGCATAAAGAAATAAAATAAATTTGGTTTATAAACATGAAGCATTTATATATCTATTCTCACTTGCAAATCCTAAAAATTGTAAGCTTTGTTTATGTGAAAAGAAAAGGTAACATAGTAACAGATCGTTTGGCGAATGAAGGTGCGATTAAAAAGGAAAGGGACATCCGGTATGTTTGGGAGTTGATACCCCCAGGGAAACTGTTAGAGAACTGTTTAGGTCAAGCTGTCAAAGATATGGAACAATGGGGAAGGTCGAGATCAAAGGAGGAAAACAAAGGAAGTAGGGGCGTAAAGACAGATCCTGGAAGTGTGGCAGGCTCGTCACAGTGATTCAAAGGATCAATGGATACATAGTGATTCAGCGAAAAGTAGAGAAAATGGGGTTTAAGCATAAATCCATCGTAAATCCATCCAAGGAGCAGGAAACTTCCAAAGGGGGGATCGACAGTCATCGCTTGGCGGTAAAGCGCGAAAGTCCTTTCACGAGGAAGTGGTTTCTTATACCACAAGTGGTATTTCAGAAGGGGCATAAGCGGGAACTAGTATTCAGAGGATGGCTTCCGATTCCACTCGGCAAGCGACGCGTAGCAACGGGAAGGATCCATGAAGGGATGATCAACAGTGGAGGGTCGGATGCACCGGGAATGTGAACCCGCCTTTTTATGGTCGCGAATGTAATTATTTTGAATTTCGAACTTTTAGGTAGTGGGGTCGGGTGTTTTTATATTATTTCACCTGGGTTAGGTATATATACAAATTGTGGGGTTGGTTCCAAGTGTTAAAGGTTCAAGCCAATTCTGCTTCAATTAGGTCATGTGGACCATTTTTTTGGTAAACGCAAAAAAGTTTAGTTTACCTTTTAAAATATGCAATGTAATTCTTTCGGTCAATAGATAGATTCACTTTTATTTAACCAAAAAAAATAAAAAAAATAGTGACATTACATTTTTTGTTTTAACTATTATATATTTTTTTGTTTTATTTGAAATATAAAAATTAAAAATTCAACAAATATGTACAAAAAAATTAAGTTAAATAAAAGAAAACAAGTTATATACGAGAACTAAAGTTAGCATAAAGAAATAAAATAAATTTGGTTTATAAACATGAAGCATTCATATATACACGTGAATAAAGGTTAACATAAATAAAATTAAATTAAAAAAAAATGAAATGAGTAATATTATAGCACATAAATGGTGGGTCAAAAAAAAGATGAGACTCTACAAATAAGATGGTAATTTGATGGTTAAATCAGTTTCGAAGATGTATAGGAAAAATGGGTTATTAGTGGTAGTATGAGTTTGATTTAAATAATAGAATTAAATAAAAATTAAAAAAATAAAAATAAATTAAAAATAATTAAAAAAATGTTGTAGGTTGTATGGTTAAATTATTGTCAAAAATTAAAAGAATGATTAACCTAATATGGTATATATTATATATATACATTTAATATTATGTTTAATTTTTTTTTATTATATTTATATATAATAAAAAGTTATCTTAATTAAATATGAGAAAAAACTATAATTTATGAAAATGAAAATAATAGAAAAAAAAATAATAATAATAATAATTAAAATTAGATATCCCCGGCTGCGGGTGTTTAATGTGTTATTAAATAAGGGGGTGACTTCATTACTGGGCAAGTGGCCGCCCATATCCGCTAGATGGCCCGAAGAATCGAGAACCAGTCTTCTCTGTCCGGCCAGGAGTAATGAAGCCATTAATGCGAGAGGGAGAACAGCTGTTCGCAGGGTTATAACCGTCGACCGCCTCGGCTCGCAGGTGCAAGGTGAGCAGTTGGAGTGTGTTGGAATGGTTAGCGTATCGAACGTCTCTTGGGATGTTAAGTCTGTGTGTTGTTTGCTCTGGTCTTGGATGAATGCAACGTGGGTGCGTGTGCCAAGATTCAGACCTCGACCCTCTACACAGAAGGCCTTGGTCTTTACCTTGGGACGCCAGGGCATTCTTGTTTACCCGCTCCGGTTTGTTCTGGTCACTGTGTGCAATTTGTCCATTGGTGCTTTGGGCGATACTCAGCTCCAGTTTCGCGGGGTCCCTGAGTGCAATTTGCCTTTCGGCGCTCTAGATGCTACGCGGGTTCAGTATATCTGCGTCCCTGTCAGCAATTCGCCCTTTCGGCGCTCTGGTGAAACTCGGCTTCAGCTCATTCGGCTCCCTGGGAGCAATTCGCCCCTCGATGCTCCGGAAAAATCTCAGCTCCAGCTCAGGGTGGTAAGTCTTGGTCCTCGCACTCGTGTTCTTTCAACGATTTATTATCTTCTGTATAAGATTCTGCACTGGTTCAAGGCTCTATGTGGCGAAGAGCAAACGCAGTCTCTGGGCAGCATTGTGTATACTTTTGTTTCAGGATGCCGCGTGAAAGGCAACGCCTCATCAGCAGGCGGGGAGGTTCCAGGGGCAGTGCAAGAGGTCGAGCTTCATTGCCACGATCATCAGCCTCATTCGACTCCCCCTCGGAAGAAATTAGTTCCCCTGGAGCTAGAAGAGGACGTGGCAGAGGAAGAGGGCGGGAAAGGGCAGCGGCATGTCCGTTCGGTTCTCACCCATCCACCCGCTTCCGGTTTCCATGCTCCCTGGACAATGCCATTTACTATGTTTCAGTTCGGATTGAAAAATGTGATCATGCAGACAGGCCAGAGGTCCCAGCAGAGCCACGGCCACCCTCGCCTGTTCAGTGTCCGCGACTGCAGCCTGCGGAAGCCTCGGGTGCGGTGGCGGGAATAATGGCCAAAACAAGTGAGCCTGCAAAGAACGATGCACCATACACAGACTCGAGTGCATCCGATCCATATGCATGTCCAGTGGTGGAGGAGCAACCATCCACCTCCGTGGATGCTTAAGCCTGTTGCTTGGTTGTTCTGGTTGTTTTGGAGACCGCTCTTTCAGTCTCAGGTCGTCGGCAAGGTGGTCACAGTGCGTAATGTGGGTCAGTTAGTCCTGTTTTTTGGGTCGATTTACATCGTAGTTTGTGTGTCTGTTATGTCGGTCATTATGTACGTGGGTTCTTCAATGTTTGTAAGTTCCTCCCTCGCATCGGCAGGGAATGGGAGTTTATCGCTTGGGTCCAGTTTTATTTGGGTTCTGGTTTGGGGTCAGTGGACAGTCTCATAGTCCTTCAATCTCTCAGGCTCGATTTCAGTCACAGTATGCAATACTGTTCAGATGTAGCCAGCTCCTCTTGGCGGATGTAAAACATTTTGTACTCTTTTTTGTATAATATTAGAAGTAGCATGAATTACACAAAAAAAATAATTAAAATTAGATAAATCTAAAAACAAAGTTTGGTAACTAACAAAATCGGAAGTTATTAATGAACTCACATCAACCAATCACTTTACAAATAAATGAATTTAAATAATAATAATAAAATAACAAAAATTGAATTCCTAGTGTTGAACTATAAATAAACAACATGTTTTTTTGGTCAAAGATATATTAATAGGCAAGTCAAAACAAAATTGAATACCTACTACCATCATGCAACATGTATAATAAGAAAGTGAAGCAGGTATAACAAGAGAATGAACCAAAGTTGCCTTCAAACAAATCGTTGAAGTTTGATTTCATTTGATGAAGAGAGAATAAGCTATCGAAATTATGTAGAAAAACCTAAAACATACCTTCCCATGGCCACCGATTTTTAGAGCTTTTCCTTCGCATTCTTAGACGAACTTGAGAGAACATCTTACAAACCAGTGACCATCATCGAATTTTGCAGAGATTTATGCAAGAAACAGATCAAAATACCTCACTATTGGCTAAAGCCTGAAACCCCTCACTCAAAATTTCAGCAGCATTTCGATATCAACGAATTAGGGATCCTTTTGATTAGAGTGGATGCATATTCTTTTAATTTGAAAAATTACATGTAGTAGATACATGTGGCATATGCAGTGTGTTGGTTGTAGCCTTCAAGTAGATATCGAAAAACATATGACCGAAACCATGCAAAAAGAATAGTTATGTACATATATTACCACACAGGGTATACTGATAAGTCCAAAAGCAAGAAGAAAAATATATATGTTTCGTCAACAAGTAGGTATAATAAACACTGCTGAAAATTGCAAAATAACTTAGGGCCTGAAAACCCTTGGATATGCCCTATCAATATAGGTCAAGTGATAGTACTGGTATTGTTCCTCTCCAAGTTGCTCTTGTATTAACCACAGGCCTCTGGGATGTATCGTATCCTCCTTGGAAAGTTTGTTAGCAGCCGAGTTACGTTCCCTGTAAATATGATGACATGAAACGGAATTAAATTGTGCTTTTAAGATCATAATTTCATCTAGTATGTTCCTGACTGAGTGCACATGACATGTAGAAATGTTATTGAACCAATTGATAATGATTTTTGAGTCACCAAAATCTGAATATGAGTGCATTGCATGTGCCAGTGCAAAGTGTAAGAGTTGTGTGAGGGAAATCAGTTCTGCAAAATTGTTTGTTCCCACTCCTAACCCCATTTGTATTTTGAAATGGTAGTTTTCATTTAGATGTAATAAGATTCCACCAACCCTGTGCTTGAGTTGCTCCATCGAAAAAGGCCCATGGAATAGAATGATCAATGGTTTCTGGTGTGACAACCCGACCCACAGATGTATGATCATCATCCGATATTTCATGGTATGCAGCAATGATTTTTGCAGAGGTGTATGGCCATCTAGCCAATTTTTCCCTGAATATGATCCCATTCCTTGTCAACCAAATGGACCAGCAAGGAAGAAGGGGAAGATAATGAACTTTTGTATCACAACTTGCAGCATGCTAGAGGTCCTAAGCATCAGTTACAGATTTTCCATGCCATCTGATAGTAAGAGATAACGCATCTAGGACTTGATTCCAAAGTTGAGCTACCATCGGGTAGGATAAGAATAGGTGTTTGTTTGTTTCCTCTGCTTGATGATAGAGCACACGCCAGGTAGGGTCATGGAAAGATCGATGCAATAAGTTGTTACCAGTAGGAGTCTTGTTTCTAATGACATTCCACATGAAGAGCTTTGTTCTCAGAGGTTCTTTGAGCTTCCATATCTTTCCCCGCCAGTCCAAGAGGACAAGCGGCCTATGCACGGAGTGGATAATGGGATAGCCCGCCTTCGGGGAGTATGTGCCATGTTCTGCAGGGGTCCAAATGAGCTCATCAACTCCATCTTTGATACGGACATGAGATTCAGTCAGGGCAGCAATATATCCTTCCCAGTCAAGCTGCAATTGCGTGGGGATGCCTAATGGGTTCGTTGATAACAAAGCTTGAGCAAAGATAGTATTATTCTCCAGATCGACAACCTGTGCAATAACATTAATGTTCCTGTAATTGAGGAGTTGAATAATGTCTAGAGGTAATCAAAACATATTCCCACATCCTGACCAAGGGTCCAATCCAATGCGAACATATGAGCCTTCATTGGTTCTCCATACTAGTCCATTTCTGATAGTAGGCATAGAGTGTAATATCACTAGCCAAACCATGGATATCCCAGATCGCTGCCAAATGGGAAAACATATCCAATCCATAAGTTATTGGGGCCAGATATATTTATGACAGATAACATCAGTCCAAAGGCTTTTAGAGGTGAGGATAATCCAACCCATCTTGGCAGCAAGTGCATGTGCGAAGGAGGATAAGTCCTTCAGACCCCAACCACCCCATTTCTTTGGTATGGTAATATGATTCCATCCCACCCAGGCAAATGACTTGCCCTCCTTATAACCATTCCAAAGGAATTTGCAGTATATCCTTTGTACATGGGATAAGGTTCCTTTAGGAATCCAATCCAGAGACATCCAGTAAACAGGTGTCGCCTCTAAGACTGATTTGATGAGCACTAATTGTCCAGCTCTCGGGGGATTTTGTGGTTCCAATTGAGTAAGTGATTTTTTTATCTTCAAAACAAGTGAAATCCAGTCGGCAATGTGGTTTGATCCAGAAGCCCAAATATTGGAGTCCATCCTCTAGGTGATGGCTATGAAATGGAAATTTTTGTTATGAAACCCTTACCTCGTGAGGAGTACAATCAGAGAGAGTAATAGTGGATTTTAAATGGTTTGCTTCCATACCTGTGGCCTTGGCAAAGAGCATGAGAATATCAAAAAAGGTGGAAGTATTCCTTATACCTCCATTAAGGAAAATGAGCACATCGTCAATAAAGAGTAGGTGAGTGAGAAAACACAAATCAGATATTTTGAGTTCTTGTAATCGTCCATCTTGCTTGGTAGATGCAATAGTCTGCTAAGGCCTTCCATTACAATCAAAAAGAGGAGAGGGGAGAGTGGGCAGCATTGTCTAAGTCCACGTTCAGCATGAAAGAAGTATGATGCAGAGCCATTGTTCAGGACACTAAAGGAGGCTGAGGTGATGCAACATATAATCCAATCAATGAAAGGAAGAAGAAAGCCTAGGTGGGTGAGGATATTTTAATATAGAGCCAGCTGGCCCAGTTGAAAGCTTTAGCGAGGTCAATTTTGAGAATGGCCCCCTTGAGTTTTTTAGTTTTCATGGTATGTAGGTCTTCCTGCACTGAGCCAATAGCCTCATGGATCTGTCTGTTATGAAGGAAAGAAAATTGTTCAAGGGAAATGTGACTGGATAGTATGGGTTTGAGGGGATTGGCTATGATCTTGGCGATGATCTTGTAAAGACAGTTACAAAGATAAATGGGTCGGAAATCGTTGAACGATGAGGGGGAGTCATATTTGGGAATAAGGGCAATGAAAGTGGAATTAATGGCCTCATACATGCGCCCATATGTCTTGCATTGTTCCACTACATTGAGAAGATCCTATCCAATAGTCTCATGAAAGGCAAGATAGAACTCAATAGACCATCCATTAGGCCCTGGACTCTTATCTTTTTTGAACCATGTTAAAGTGCTTTCCACTTCACCCATTGTAACAAGGGAGGTGAGCTCCTCAACCTCATCCAGGTCGACAAACCGAGGAAAATGTCCTGCTATCTAAACAATATCAGCAAGTGTGGTACCAGGAGGAGCCTTGAATAGATTTTGGAAGTGAGAGTTACCCAGATGAGTCAGCTAATTAAATGAAGTTGACAAACTCCCGTCCTCCATAGGAAATTGCCAGATAGTGTTGTTGACTTTCCATCCCTTTTCAAAGTTGTGGAAAAACTTTGTATTCTCATCCCTAGCTTGTAACCATATAGCCCGACACTGGAGGCACCAGGTTTCTTCCCTCTCCTTTAAAATCTTGGATTGTTGTTCCTCCAAGTCAATAAGATGGGAATTTGCCTCCATAGATGTGAAAACTCATCCCTGTTCATCCAAAATATTGGCCATAGCCTGTTCGATGGTTCTGAGAGACTGTTCATCCCGGTCTCTTCTTTCCTTGGCCCAATTAATAGATAATCATTTGATCTCAAGAAGGTTTTTATAGAAACCCTTTGTAATGGTTCTCCCTAAGGATTGTGGATGAGAAAGCCAGTAATTATTGACCAAGTGAATGTATGAGGGGTCCTTTAGCCAAGTGAAATTGAATTTGTAGGGTGCCCTTGGCTTTTGAAAAGGGTTAGAGACCTCCATGAAGATGGGGGAATGGCCCAATATACCTTGAGAACCAACCCATTGTCTGTAAATAGATAGATTTCTCAGCAGTGTATCCTTTATGAGGAAGCGATCCAATCACCTGACTAGGGAAGCCTCCCCAATTCTACGATTGCACCAAGTGGGCTGGAATTTTACCATAGGAATATCATTCAAGTGATGTTGTTCTAGGAGTTGCTCCATAATGTTAGATAAGGAGTCCACATGTGCATTACTTCCCCATGATTCCCCAAAGCCAATGGAGAAGTTCAAATCTCCTCACAGGATGATATTATCAGTGTTGATAATGGAGAGATTGAAGAGGTGATTTCAAAAGGCCTCTCTATTATGACAAGGGCCATAAATATTGACAATCTTGAGATCCATGCCCAGGTCCGAGGAAAAAATGTCCATGTCGATAAATCTGACACCACCCGAGGAGGCCTTGAGGTGAATAGTGTGAGGGTTAATACAATTTATCTTAGCTTGATGTTTCCATTATTATTAATGTGTGTATGTTAGCTTCATCAAACTGTTATCAAAACAAAAGAAATAAGAACACAAATATTTGGATTTCTACTAGGGCCAAAACCTCTCCCTCTTGGAGAGGAAAGCCCATGCAAAATTATTCTTATATAGATTCCATTGATGAATACCAAGACCATGACCCTTGACACAATCTGCCTCTCCAAGACCAAGACATCAATCCTCTTCCTTGCCACTACTGAGATCATCATCACTATTGCATTGTTGCATCATTGATATCTTCATTTATGCTACCATCATTGATCACTTCATTGTTGCACCATGACTGTCCCTTGAAATTGCTACATAGGTGATCTCTGCATTTTCAACGAGATCATGATCTTACATGAACTGGATCATGACTTGATCCTTGTCACAACTTCTTCCATTATGTCAAGAATATAACCATCACTGTCAGTGCTACAACAACACTTGACACTGCTTGAAACCCTCATCACTGCACCTCTATGTACCTGACTTCAGAATTCTTTTCAACATGATGATATATACATATGCTGAGACTAAGATCTAGGATCATTGTGACATTTATTAATTTGAGACAGTGAGGATAGTAAGGGTTCCGAAATCCTTCCCATCATATACACATACCTTGACTGATGTGAGGTAGATCCACTAAGATTGTGATCTTACCTTCTAACTAGGTCAAGGTTGTGATCTTACCTTCATTTCATCATGCCAAGATCGCCATGCTCCTTCACTGTTATGGATCTTATATTGATCATATTGTTATTGTTGATACAACGGCTTACCAAGACTATGGAGATATTCTTATGTCGAGGTTAACTATCCATTCTAGGTCTTGTCTTCTCCTTCATGCATCCGAAGTATAGCTTGTCAACACCTAATACCCATTCGAGGTGCAGTCAAGCCCTTCCTTGTATGCCTTCTTGTAGTGTGGATCTTCTCCTCCATTCTCATGTGAAATTTCAGAGAAAGAACTCGAGATCTGTCTCTTCTTATTTGCAGAGACCTGCACCCATCTTCGCGAAGTTTCAGAGAGAAATGCGAAACTTTGATCTGCATTTTGTGGATACCTTGACAAGGTTTTTATAGTGGTGAGCCAACTATATTTGAGCTGACATGAACCCATGAACCGTCATGACTATTTCCTTGAGCCGAAGTGACTTTCATTTATTTAATTAATTCTATTTGGAGCTGACATGAATAATTTTTTCTTGTTTTCGCTTACAGACTTCTTGGAGGATTATGCTTGGCCTTTGGAGGGCTTCTTCACAACTTTGTGGACTTGTATACATTTACATAAACTCATGAAGAGTTTCTATACATATGAAATGACTCTTTGACATATAAATAAATCCTAAAGACATCAAGAAGAAGTCTTTCACCTAGTGACACTTCTTGCTTATGAAACCCATGTAGCCAAGCATACAAAAATAATTTATTTCATTTTATTACATCATTTACAAAGATCATGTCATTATGAAGACTGAACCTTGTTACACTTTCTTCAACATGAGGATGATGAAAACATTATTATTGCAGGAAAGGGAAAAGCCAAGAAAGGCTCATGCAAAGGGTCTAACTCTAAGGGAGAGAAAAAGAAAGAATTGACTAAAATAAGTCTTTTGGTTGTGGCTAATATGGACACTATGTCAGTCAATGTTTGAAAATAAATAAGGATGATAAGAAGAATAAGTAGCAGACAACAAATTCAAAAAATACTGATGAACTATATTCAAGACTAGAAGAAGAGTTCGCTCTTATAGCTTGCCTATCTAGCTCAACCACCACAAGAGTCTGGTGTAGTGATAATGGGGCGTCATGTCACTTTCCAAGGGATAAGAGTATTTCTCCAGCAAGAAAGCACATGAGATAAGATTCTAGATTCAAATGGGAAACAAGTCCAAGTGTACTCCAGTTGG
This sequence comes from Pinus taeda, assembly GCA_000404065.3. NCBI lineage: Eukaryota > Viridiplantae > Streptophyta > Pinopsida > Pinales > Pinaceae > Pinus > Pinus taeda. The sequence continues at coordinate 284,205 of APFE030500146.1, read as the reverse complement.
GAGACGGACAGTTACATTTCAAAGGGAGCCAGGAAAAAATACCCATGTTACATATGTGTTGCACGCGCGAGGTTTGGGGATGAACCTAATTTTAGTTCTGCTCTTCAGGATAAGGGGTATGACATATAATTTCAAGGATAGAAGCTGTATTTGAAGCACCAAGATTGGAATTTAGTAAAGGAGAGAAGGGTGAGAAGCAACAAGTTGTATATGTTGCATTTGGATGCTCCAAAGGTAGTAATTAGAAATAACAGTAGCAAAGATATGGGAGAATTATGGCACAGAAGGATGGGTCATATCCATCATGGAGCAGTTAAATTACATGGAGTAGGTAGGATTTTAGGACGTCCTACCCAAATCTTATGACCAGTTTGGAAATGGAGGATTGTGTAATCATCTAGCATCTGACACTCTTTGAGGATATGGTAGGGCATCCAAGACAAGAGTGGGCAAGAGGACCGATATTCTTGAGGGCTGGGAACCCAAGATGAGAAAGGTCTTAGTAGGGCATACTCGGAGAAACCCGGTGGGTATGACTCTAAGAGAGACAATGATGACGTGTGTCTATCAGTCATTGGTCTCGCCAACATTGTGTTGTGATCTAAGAAATAGATGGAGATGTTAGTCAAGGCCTTACTATATGAAGCAATGTTGGTTGAAATGATGTTATAACAGATGGACTGCAATCTGATTCTTCTTATGAAAAATTCTTTAGATTGAGAATAACCAAGTACCATTATGAATACCTCCCTAGTTAAGAGGGAGTGGTGAAGAAAGTGTAACTAGGTTTGGTCTTCATAGTGACATGATATTTGTAATTATGTAATAAAAGGAAATAAATTACTTTTGCATGCCTTGCTACATGGGTTTCATAAGCAAGAAGTGTCACTTGGTGAAATACTTCTTCTTGATGTCTTTAGGATTTATTTATATGTTAAAGAGTCATGTCATATGTATAGAAACTCTTCATGAGTTTATGTAAATGTATACAAGTCCACAAAGTTGTGAAGAAGCCCTCCAAAGACCAATCATAATCCTCCAAGAAGTCTACAAGCGAAAACAAGAAGAAATTCTTCATGTCGACTGCAAATAAAATTAATTAAATAAATGAAAGTCACGTCAGCTCAAGGAAATCGTCATGATGGCTCATGGGTTCATGTCGACTCATATATAGGTGGCTCACCACTATAAATACCTCGTCAATATATCCACAAAATGCAGATCACAGTTTCAAATTTCTCTATGAAACTTCGTAAAGATAGGTGTAGGTCTCTACAAATAAGAAGAGGTAGATATCCAGTTCTTTCTCTGAAATTTCGCATGAGAATGGAGGAGAAAATCTGCACTATGAGTAGGCATACAATGAAGGGCTTGATTGCACCTTGGATGGGTATTAGGTGCAGGCAAGCTACACTTCGGATGCATGGAGGATCAGACAAGACCTTGAATGGATAGTTAACCTCAACATAAGAGTATCTCCATAGTCCTGGTAAGCTGCAGTATCAACAGTAAAAATATGATCAGTCTCGGATTCATAACAGTGAAGGAGCATGATAATCTTAGCATGATGAAAGGAAGGTAAGATCATAGTCTCAAACTAGTTAGAAGGTAAGATGCCAATCTCAGTGGATCTCACAACAGTCAAGGTATGTGTATATGGTGGGAAGGATTTCAAAACCCTTATTATCCTCACTGTCTCAACTTAATAGATATCACAATGATCCTAGATCTTAGTCTCGACACATGTATATATCATCATGTTGAAAATAATTCTGAAGTCCAGGTATATAGAGGTGCAGTGATGAGGGTTTCAAGCAGTGTCAAGTGTTGTTGTAGCAATGACAATGATGGTTATATTCTCAGCATAATGGAAGAAGTTGTGAAAAAGATAAAGCATAAAGTCATGATTCAGTTCGTGTAAGATCATGATCTCGTTGAAAATGTAGAGATCACCTATGTAGCAATTTCAAGGGATAGTCATGGTGCAGCAATGAAGTGATCAATGATCGCAACAAAAATGAAGATACCAATGATGCAATAGTGCAACAGTGATGATGATCTCAACAGTGGCAAGGAAGAGGATTGATGTCTTGGGCTTGGAGAGGTAGATTGTGTTAAGGTTCATGGTCTTGGTATTCATTAATGGAATTCTATAAGAAGAAATTTGTGTGGGTTTTTCTCTCCAAGAGCGAGAGGTTTTGGCCCTGGCAGAAAGCCAAATATTTATGTTCTTGTCTCTTTTGTCTTGATAGAAGTTTGATGAAGCTAACATACACACACTAATAATAATGGAAACATCAAGCTAAGATAAATTGTATAAATACTTCACAAATTATTATCATGTAACGAAGAATCATTGTATTTTCTGATTAATGTGTGTGTCTTGTTCAAGGTCATCTAAACGGGATGTTTCAGCACTGTTTTCTTGAAAGGGAGGCCTAATATTATGGTCAGGTCCATTCTCTCCAGTATTTTGATTCTGATTCTTTCTAAAGTTTGGGTTTCTCACTGAAGGTGCATGTTGGTTATCCCATTGAGGCTTCCTCTCCATATTATATATCCTATCCATAAGATTTTTCATACATTTGGCCAGGACATCTATTTTAAGGTCAGAGGGTGAGGCTTCATCTTTGGCAGATCCTCTCCTTTCATTCCTAACCCTAGCTCTTTTTGCTAGAAAATTGGCTTCTACACTAACTGCTACACTCTGCATGTCTTCTAAAGATGGGGGGTTTGTTTCTCTGAGTTGGAATGCCATATCAGTATCAAACCCATCAGGAAATTTTATTAATGCTAAATCATGTGGGGTTCTAAGGTTGACTAGTATTGCATTGTATATATTGTTAAATCTAGTGCAATAATCCTGGACTGTTTCATTTGGTACTCTTTTAATATTTTCATACTCTGAAAAGATCTGCAAAGGGTTCTTTTTCTTTTCCCACCTATTTGAAAACTGTCGATAAAATATATCTAGATTGTCTATGCTATTAGCAGGTAATGCTCTGAACCATTTTCTAACATCACCAGCTAGAGTCTGAGCAAAAAGTATCATTTGAACATCTCCAATATCAATTTCATGCAATTCAAAGTAGTCTGACATTTTGTTTACATGATGTTGTGTTGTATAAGGTCCTATGCCATCAAATTGGACAATTTTGTTTTAGTAGTCTTGTGGCATGGCACCAAGTGGGGAAAGTAACACAAAAGGAGCATATATATTTGCCATGGCTCTAAGTTGGGCAGGGCTAAGATGTGGGGTTGAGGTACTTGGAGATGATATAGTAGTTGATGGAGAATTGGGAGTAATAGGTGATTGATGGGTAATGGTAGGTTGGTAGGGAAGTGAAGGTACAAATGGAGGTGGGGAATGAACTTCAGAGGTTGAAGGGAATAATGGTGAACTAAGGGTATTGGACACTGGTTCAGAAAGCTCCTGGATCTTAGCAGTAGTAAGGGATGATTGAGGGGAATTTAGAATATACTCATCAATTGACTGGTTTTCCTTTTGGACTTCAAGGTCTACAATAAACTTTGGATCTAGAACTATGTCACCAAGTGCACTTTCAGACTTGGTTCTAAATAGGGAAAGGTCAAATGACAGATCAAAGGGAAGGTCTTCTAAAAACAACCATTCATCAAGGCATGAATCTGCTTTGATTGGACATGTTGGACTGACTGAACTTTGTTGTCTTTTGGTTCTTCTCGAAATCAGGTTGGGATTATCCACTATTGGGGCAGGGTTTGGATCTGGATTGGCCCTAGTATAGTGAGTCCTCCTTGAAGCCAGAATTTTAGGTTTTTTTAATTACTTTATTTTCTTGCGAAATTTTGTAAACAACTTCTAATAAACCCTTCAAGAGGCTTGAAACAAAGATTTGAAATTTTCTCAAAGGTTTATTTAGAATGAGGATTTGAGTCCCCAATATGGTTGCCACTATGTTATCACTTAGTATTTTTCCCTAAAAGTTATCAGAAGAAGGAAAAGACCGAGGTAACCACAAAACAATCTTTTAGGCTTAGGCTCTAGCCAACCTAAGTCTAGAGAAGGCTCTCTCTTTATAATTTAGCTTTGTTTTTATGGGATTTCAAGCTAGTTCTTAGTGTTCATGGGGTTTTGGTTTTGAATTGACGGTTGGGTGGTGGAATTCTTGGAGCAAATGGATAGAGCTAGGTCTTCAAGCCATTGGGCTATGGAGTCAACAAATGGATAGCATAACTAGATCAAATCATTAAAGGGAACGTTCACAGGGCAGGCTAGCAAAGCAACATGCAAATCTTTAGGCCTAATGGGTGGAGTAATTCTGACCAGGGTGAAAGGGCACTTATGGATCCTTCGACCGGGGTCAGAATGAAGAACAGAGAATGATCATGAACAAAGGGCAATTAAGAATCCTTTGCTATAGATTAGAGGAGAAACTACGGAAGCTAAGGAGAAATTAAGAAATCCCTAGCTAATATAGTTTAGGAGAAAATATTAAGAATGTAAAGCAGTCAAGACAGAGTGCATTTAAGCAATTTCTGAAATATCATTCCTTGCTACACATTTAGATTTTAGAAAAACAAGTAAAATTATGGAAAAAACATAAGGAAAGTTAACATTGAACATGAGAGAATGCTTATTTGTATTTCGCTTTACACAAAAATGCTGTAAAATATCTTATCTTTATTCCTTGATCCAGCAAGCCAATCCAATCATTGATATAATAGAATTTTGATTTGAGAGAAAAAGTCTATAGAGATGTATTGGAATCCACACTACATACTTCGAAATGTGAAGTATTTACACAAAAATATTTACATAATATCTCAAAACAACTTGAGACTTAATCTAGGGAATAAAATATCTTCTTGCATGAAGATAGAGACAAATGTTAAATTGCTTCATGATGTCCCTTTTATTATGGTGTTGCTGGTTGTTTCAGTTAAGTTGGAGCCCTTTAAGCTTACTGATATTTGTAGCATTTCTACGCTGGAATCTTCTTTACTTTTATCTTTCAACTGATTCTCTTTGACCGTGCTACTTTGCTTTTACCTGTTTCATCTGGCTGCCTTCATTTAATGTGCAGTAACTTTCTAATGTAAATTTATTACAGTAAATCTGTCATGTTTTACCACCATTTCACATTAGGCAGTTTTACATTCATCATCCTTCTGTAGATTTCATCGGCCTCTGTGTACTTTGGAAAATTTGGCTTATTGAGGAACAAGTGTTTCACCTAATGCTCTAGGAAAAACAAATTTTCAAATGTATCATATAACACTTTGCCTATTGGCAAAGCTTTAATAGCTGAAGAGTTGGCTTGTTCCTTGGCCAACTTCCTGAGTCTATCACTATAGTCAAGCTAAGGCATGAGCTTGTCATTTATGACCATAGGACAGGGAAGACCCTTCTCCCTCAAAATCTAAAACTTAGCCATGAATCTGTCAATGGCTACCTACATGTTATGGCACTTTTCTTCAAGGTTAAGCATAAGGTTTCTTTTGGAATGAACTTTCCTAATCTCTAGAATGGCCTTAGTCCTATCTTCTATGTTAAGCTCATGGAGCTCATATCAGTTCTTGCTATTTAAAAAGCGGATGATTCAATTGGCATTCTTTGGTTTATTCCCCCGTTCTTCCCAGATTTTTAGGATAGCTTGAGTAGCTACCTTCACTAATTTTGTCTGCTTGAATATGACTTGAATTGATGTCCAAATATCATTGACAAAGTCAATGATATTGGCCCAAAGCATTTCTTTGGTTTTTCCCAATGGTTTCTGTAGTGTTAAATCCTTCTCGAGGATTTTGATTCTTTCACCCATTCTTAATGCCTTTTGTGTTTCTTCCTTTCGTTGGAGTTGAGCAAGTTTACAATCAGTTTCCAGACTTGTTATCTTTTCCTTTAGTCTCTTCATCTATGTAGCCTGGATAGACATCTCTTCCATGGCTTTTACTAACTCTGTTGCTCTCTATCCCTGTGTACCTATTGCTGCTATAGGTTCTGCTATTACTGGAAATGTTGTGGCAGGTGGAGCTGTGGGTGCCAATGATGCTGCCAGTGTGGATGGAACTACTGTAGATATGGTGGGGATGACAGTTCTAGAAGTTGTGGCTAAGTCACTTTGCTTTGACTGAATTAAAGTGTCCAACTCCTTCTCTGTCTCCTTGAGTTGATCGTTTCGCTTCAGGACCAAGTCCATGAGCTCTTCATGTCCTTGTTGTGCTTCTAGGATTTCCTGTGTCTATGGATGATGCAGCTGGGGTATCTTTAGCTGCTTCTTAAGTGCAGCTATGTCATCATTTTTCTTCTTAATCAACTTCTCTGCAGTTTTTACATCTTTGGGATCGTGTCCTAATTCAATCACTAAGTCCTCTAAGGACTTGATTCTATTATCTTTAGCCTGTGAGGAGGCCTTCTCCAACTGAAATTGGGCTGATATATTATTTAGGGAGTTCTGTAATTGGTGGGCAGCAATGGCCTTCCCTGTTAATGTGGAGTATATCATCTCCCATGTTTGCTTGTGCAGTTCAATCTGGTTAATGGGATGAATATCTCTTGTAAGTACTTCAAAGTCCACTTTCTTAAAAGTTGATGTTGTCCTTGGCTGCTGAGTGGTTGGCTTAATGAAAATCATCTACATTTTCCCCTCTTTGACATCAAAGGCTAACATTGGCCTTGTTTGATTGGTAAGGGTCATCTTCAGATACTGTGCATATGTTTAGGCCTTAAGCCTCTCATTCCTAGCCTTGATCTCTTTGTATATTTCCTTTATGTCTTGATCTTTATCTACAAGCATCCTGAAGGAAGACACTTCAATACTTTGTTGCCTTTCCAACATCTAAGTTTGTGATGTGGAAGGCTCTGGCATGCCTCCAGATGGAGTGGCGGGCCTGCTCCTATTTCCTTCTGCACTAGTGACCTCTGTTGTTTCTTCTGTGTATTCATGTTCAGAGACAGGATTCACTCTTTGTCTCTTAGCTTGGCTTGTTTCTACATAAGCTTTTCAAGTTGTTCTTGTCGAAATGGTGGCCCCTTCCCTATTTCTCTTTAGGTTTTTCTCCTCATTTAAAGGAGTTTGTACAACTGGGGGGTGCTCATGGTTGTCTTTGGTCTGTTTGATATGTCTAAATGCTCTGGTATGTCTAATTGATCTGGCACCTTTGATTTCCCTGGTACCTCTGATGGCTCTGTCCTGGTTGACTGATCTGGCCTATCTAGTTGTTCTAGCCTATCTAACTGTTCTAGCACCTGCAAGAAAGAATCCTCATCAAGTTACTTTTCCATATCAATTAATGTGCTTTCCATAGCAACTTCAGTATTATCTCTATCCTCTAAAGTTTTTTCCATCCATTGCAATTGGTTGGCATACTTTTCTATCTCAGGGATGCGATGATGGATATAGGGAGCCATCTTGTTCTTCTGCCTTCTTTTGCAGATGAAATCCAAGGGATCGTATCTCCATATGAAGCTCTATTTTAGTTTTAATCTCTGAAGGATTAGTATGCCTCCTTTCCAACTTCTCTGCTATTACAAATGAAAGGACCCAATTGGTCTTTGATCTTGAGTTGGGCTTTCTTTTTTGCTTTAACAAAGTTTACCTCATCTAAATTTATTAGTTACCTGTAGTACTCTAGAGCACATAACCTCATTGGGAGGTATTTAGGTAGTTTGTATGGGGTCAACTCACAGCCATAATTCTTGATTTCAGTGTGATTTTGGTACAAGTACCAACCTCCCACATGATGATTGATGTTTAGATGAAGGACCCTCCTAATCTCAGGATTGATTCTTAGTGGAGGGGTTCCAGTGAGCATGGTCATCACAGGGTGGACAAAGGAATCAATGAATTCATTGTATGAATAGGGGGAGGGATGTTGATGAATCAATGGGGTCCAAAAGATAACTGATCTTGGTTGGCCCTTGGTGTCCAATTTTTGCAAGGTAAGTGGGAATTTGTCTAACTGGTAATATAGGAAATGGTGATACAAGACCGAGGAGTATTTGAAGACTCTCTCATTACTCATTCTGAGGAACTTTTCATGCATCCTATCTGCTATGAATTGAGCATAGTCATATATGACAGCAAGAAGTTGTCCTGGAGTGTATATGGACATGAAGGCTAAAATAATCTCATCAATATATTCACTGTTGGTATAACCCAGGACACTAGATATCATATACACAATACTTCTACCCCAAGGAGAAAATAAAGATGCTACATATGGAGGGGGGTCTTTGGGGGTATACTTCTCTTATAGGATGAAGGTTTGGATTACTTGGGCCAATCTTAGAGGGCTAAGCTTGGGAAATAAGTCCAACAGGACTCCAATGGAGAGGAGAGTCAAGTTTTGGCCAGGCTAGAGTTGTAGCATCTCATTTATAGATTCAGTATTGATAGTGAAAAGTATGGCCTGGTCGGGGGACATGACTACTCTTTGACTGGGGACATAATTGGCATGGCAATAATGTACAATCTCTAGGAAAATTTGGACTCTAGGGAACTGGTATTTAGGCAAATTAGACTCCCACAGACCAATTTCATTAGCCTAGTTCAAGTTTCTATCCCTACTTTGGTAGTGCACTTTGAGCGGGGATTCATGGACAGAGGTGTCCTTTATTTGGAAATCCCTATCAACTAGGGGGAGGTGGTCCTGATCTAAGTGGGGTGTAGAGATGGGTCTCACATCCATGGGAATTGGGGCAAACATTCTTAGTTCTTGTGGATATAAAAATGGGGGAGGTAATTTGTAGTGTTTTTAGGGCAATGGTGGTTTAGCACAGAGTCGGCTTAAGTCCTTGAGCTTCTTTGATTAATTTTTATCCTAACTAAGAAAACTCAGTAACTGGTTTCTTTGAATTTAACAGGGTAGTGGTTGAATTGCGGCTTAAATACCTGGAAATGGGATGAAATGGTTCTAAACAGGGTGGTTGGCGACTGCAAATGGTCGAAAGGGCTCTATGTAGGCTGGAAAAATAACTGGGTGCTTTGCAGTGTCTCTGGAGTGCAATTGGAAGTGAGTTGATGGCTTCAAATCTTTGCAAACAACATGCATGCGCGCAGAGGTTTACCGTTGAAATTTCAAAAAAAAATGATTTGGGGCTTTTTGGCTTTTATGCGTGAAAAGTCAATTTTGGTGGGTACGGGGTGAACAGTAGACATTTTGTAGTGTAGCGGGTGGGCGGTAAATGGTTTCCATTGCACCGCTTTTGGGCGTTTGGTGGTATTGGGGAGAGGCTGCCTGATTCCACTCATCAGCAGACATGTAACATCAGGGGTTGGTGGAAAAACCACTTTTTTGGGTGGGTATAGTTCGGCGGATGGGTTGGCCCAATATGGATAAGGGTCATCAAATGTGGAGGGAGGTGATCGCACGATGATCGGGAGGGGAAACTACATGGAGGGTAGTGGGGGGCCCGACGAGCACTTAAGTGCGGCGGTATCGAGGTTAATGATGGTTTAAGGTGAGATTAATGACTAAGGGCAAGATTTTAATATTTTTTTGAGGGATAAGGGGTAACACTATAGTTTATAACTAAACTAATGGGTGGGGTTATTTATATATGGGAGCTATATATATACGGGGAAATGGGCTTTTCATCGAAAATTAATATAATAAAATTAATAATTAATATGAATGGGCGGAAAAGGGACAACACACTAAGAAAATAATTTTTCGTGATTTAAATGCTTTTCACATATTAACATTAATACTTAGGGTAATGTGTTTTTATGGGTTTTTTGGGAAAAAATGGGTTTTCGATGGGAGTGATTACTTTCCCTAAGCAAATAGTGTTTTAACCTTAGGAAAAGGAGTTTTATTAGGAAAATGAGGGGGAATAGAGTGAGATGAATTTTTATGAAAGGAATTTAGTATTTGATAGCCATAAGTCATTGAGTCGGGGGTCCAGTCTTTCCAAAAGTTAGAGAAATGCTCTGAGCCTCTTTGACTTAAAGGTTTTAAGTACTTTGAACTTATTTATGGGAAATTAGTAAATTAAAGGGGTGAAATGAATGAGGGAAGTTAATTAATTGACTTTGTAAACCTTATGCATGCTTAATTGGCCATTCACATTTGAAATACATGCTGAAAGATGATAAATGTGCTTTTGTCTAATCAATCATCATACTTCTGCAACCTTTCTTCTATTTACCCATCTACTCATCCTACCATTTTTACTTCTCTTTATTAGGGTGCATTTGAGCTAATAAACCCTTATCAAACATTTTTCTCTCTTTACAATAGTAAACTAACTAAACCTAACCTTATTACATCCAAGGGCTCAGATTAAATAGTTGAACTCCTTTTATTTACTCTACCTATCTACTTATCAGCCAAGGTTACACTGTTTTGCCAGATTTTCTTGTTCTCTATCTATAGACATGAAATTTAAAACATGAAATAGTCAAGTTTAAACATTTTGACTATCATGGATTGTAGCAAGACTTACAAACTACACACAATCATTTATTCTGCACAAAAAGTAAATAGTAATGGCATTTTGGCTTGCTCACCTTCATGGTCTTTTTCCTGTTCTTGGGGTTCATATTTTTTCATCTTTTTTTTACCTTTTTCTTCTTTTTGTCCTTTGATTATTCTTTTAGGACATACCCTCTTTACATTTTTTTCTTTTTCAATATGGAAAAAATTTGCAGAAAGCAAAGGTATGTACATATTCCAATTTTTAATCTCAGTGATTCAAAAATTATGACTCCTATTGGTATAGGAACCTAACATGCTCTTCCCTGCTCTGAGACCAATCAGCACAGCTTGTTCACTCCATAACCTCATTCTCGCAAGCAACACCTGAAAAATAGAAGAGGATCCAAAAGACTTCTCCAATGCTTACCCCATTTAGCCACAAAAAGGAATATTATATTGTTATATTCAACAAAACAAGGCAAAATAACATGATGGTGAAATAAGTTGTATAAATGAGAAAAATGGTGATTAACATGTGAAGTTTCATTGGCCTGGAGGGAAAGAGGATCAAAATTGGAGAAAGAAAGTGTAGGAAATAGGTGTAAAAACCACACCCAACAAGGAGGTCAAGCCTAGATCAGTTTAAGTCCAATTGCAGAGCTTGGATAGTCATTTTGGGGGTTTTTGGGTCTTCTGAATCCAATGGAGCAAGTTGAAAAGTCATTGGAGCACTGCAGGTGCATATAATCAAAGAATTTACCATTAATACAAAGAGGTCCTAGCCATTGAAGCATGTCCAAGGACATGTAGCCCCGGAGGGGTGAACTCCTTTATCAACTTTGTGTTATGAGTTGTTGTATTTTACTTCTCTGCAATTAAGTTGTTGTATATATGTTTTAAACAGTTAATTAACTTCCTAAATTGTTCATAAAAGACACTCAATACTTGACACATAATTCCTCAGATTTTAGTTAATTTGAGACGATCCTAAACACATTAGTTTTAATACTGATGAGGGAGCTTGCATAGCATTAACAAGTTTTCCCAACATTCAGATCATATAATCATATAAGTGTGTTGGTACATTGATTTATTATATGTCCATATCCTCTATTGGTTCCAACTCCTCCCCTTTTGAATTCGATCTATCCTCTTCCTTATTTCCCATTTCTAGATCCACATTATCTTTGAATCTCCCTCTATTGGTTATATGCTTGCCTCCTTATTTTGTTCTATGTCTCACATATGTTGGTTGTGGGAGGCATATTTTCCTTGGTTGTTGATGCTTCCACTTCTGATTTTATCTAAGTGGGAACCTATTCTTTTAAAAAAGAATCGAAAATACTAGATATTTTGGGGTTATCCTTGGCTGCTTAGTATTTTTTTTCTAGAATTTGTTTTGCTTGGTGGTGACCCTGGTATTGCACAAAGAGTGTTGCGACTCCCAGAGGCTCCTCAACCCTATTTATCAACCCGGGGTTCTATTGAGGCCTCAAAAATCGCTACCATAACAATAGGGATAGCCACCCGGTCCGGACCTTAAATCAACTCCTTTTCTGTTTGGGATAGTGGCTCCAACTGGTTCAATTAGGTCCAGTTACCTTCTCCCAACCACTATCAACTTTAAATATGTCTCTAATTGATAATAGCTAGGGCCATCAGATTAATTCTTCGAGCCGATCAAGCAAGAAGAGTGATCCTTGAGTTGTTTTTGTGGAACAACCAAACCAGTCTAAAGTTTTGCCTCAAAAGAGGACTTCTAGAAATGTAGAATTAATATAAATGCAAACTAATTCTAAAATGCAAGAAAAAGGAACTAAATCCTAATCATATCTCAATTAGGCAAATATAGATCTAACCCAACTGAGAGCAAAATATTTAAATGATTTGGGATTTAAATATGTCTGGCTTATAATGAATATCAAACTAACGAAATAGTTGAATTAACTGACATTATGAATACCAAAACATATTCTATTAAGAGACCTCTTAATTGAAATAATCAACTAATAACATTTAGGAAGTGGTTCACAAAATGATATTGATTGTTAAATCAATAATTCGAATAATTAAACAAGAATATGAGGAAATAGTTCACAGCGTATCATTATTTGTTAAATCAATATTAAAAGACGTATTTCTAAATAAATAGTTACTCAGAAATCAGAATTCAACACATAAAAACAGAGATAAATAATAACATATGATTGAGACAAATTACTTATACTGACAATAATGTACAAATATGAATAAAATGACACACTTATGTCATTATAAAATGAAACTAGTATTTAAAACAATAGTATTAAAAATACCAATTTATTAAATGCATTTCTTTGGTTCTGGTCTCCAATAGTCTTTTACAATGCTTGAACTTATGCTCTTAATTAAAACTAGAGTTGTAATAGTACAAACTCTACCCATCAAAACATAATTCAGAGTGCAAAAGACAAGTCTTCAATAATCCTTCAAATCTGAGTTTTCTCCTCTAACCTACAACTCTAAATCTTTTATACAATAGTGCTTTCAAGAATTCTTGAATTGCAAAGAAGAGTAGAAATACCATGTAATAAGCAATCTGAAAAGATAAATTCACTATTTTTTTATGAACAAAACATAGGCACAAAGATAGAAAAACCAGATGTGCATTGCTTAGCTCATAAAAGAAATAGCAGCAGTTTAGTCTTTCTCACAAAGATTATTCCAGGAGTACATTAGTGCAATCTTCTCAAAATTCTTTATGAAAATTCCTAAAACAATGTTTTGATCGTTCTATTGTGAAAAGTGTGAAAGTACCATAGTACGAGCTTTCATAAGCCTTTCTTCATAAAATTCTAGACCTTTATTTCATACAACGAGTAAGTTTAAATAGCAAAAAACAACTAAATCTATTTTGCAGAGTGTTGAGGGCATTTAAACAGATCCCTTCAACAACACTTAAAGGAAAACAATTTTTGGTGGAAATTTTTTAATGTAATTTGTTGTCTTCATCAGCTTTGTTTGTTACATCATATTATCTGGATGCTTGTCTATCTGTTTGAACTGAATTTCTTCTTGTCAGCACAGTTGTCCTCTTCTGTCATGAACCTGAACAAGAAAAACAGGAATCGATGAGCTGGAAATAAATGAAACCGATAAACGAGTTTTATTTGAAACAAATCACTTTTGCAGGAAATCAAGAAAAACATAGAGTTGCAACAAATTCTGAATATAACCATCATGGAGAGGAATGCGGAATGATGCCTGTGATAAGACAAGTCGAACTTTACTATTTTAACGTAAATCACAATCGCTTTTAGATCGGGGGTTGAACTCAGAATAATCGCAATCGTTTCAAAGCCTGGAGTATTCTTAAACAAAATAAAAAATGGGCTTTCTTAAAACATATCACAATCGATGTTCAAAAAGGTGGATGTAATGTTATCAACCATCTTTTTAAAACTTGCAATTGTGAAGTGTGGGATGATGTCATGGTGACATGGAGGATGACGTCACAAGTGATGTGGATCTAATATGGTGGATGACATGGTGGAATGGGTCTTATCGCAAAATCCTAATCGGCATAATGCAGGAGGCATGTAGCAATGATCCTTTGGTATTTGTGATAGATACAGACGCAGGGAATTTATGAATTGACATGTAATTTTTATCGGGTATAGGCTTATCGCAAATCGCAATTGGCGGTGCGGAAGGATTAAGCCTGTGATTCTTGTGATTGCGCAAACGTGGAGGGATTTATGAACTAGAGTGAATAATCTCGGCAGGTTCAGCTATACCACATATGGTAATTGGGAAAGGGAAGAGTGCTTGGCCTTTGGAACTTTTTGTGATAGCCTGGGGATGTCGGATTTTATGGATTGGCATGTTTTAGCTCGTTGGATTCGGGCTTAATCACAATCACAAAGTGATGGTGTGGAGGATTTGTTATAAGCTGTGTTCCTTTGAAACTTGCAATTGCAAAGTCCCGGTGTGACATGGCAGTGACATGATGAATGACGTCATGATGTGACGTGGCGGGTGACATGGAAGATGACATGGCAAGTGATGTGGCAATGATGTCATATCTCAATCGGTCATGAAACCTCATATCGTAATCGCACTTGGAACTTTGGAACTTTGTGATTGCACAGATGTGATATTTTAATGAATTACAGTGTATAATCCCTTCGGGTTCAAGCCTTATCACATATCGCAATTGGGAAAGGGAGCGGAGTATGAACTTTGGAACTTTTGCGATAACTTGTGGACATTCCCGTCAAGTCCAGTCTTTATCGCATATCACAATTGGATAAGGTAGGAGGCATGGACTTATATAATAGTGGATCATGCAATTGTGATGGATGCGGGGTTCTTTTTAAAAATGTAGTTGATAACCGTTTGGGTCCAATCTAATCGCATTTCACAATTCAGTGTTAGCGAGGAGTCTTTGCATTTGGATTTTTATTATGGGATGTGTGATGTGGGCTATGGCGAAGAGTTGGATTTTGTAAAGAGTTAACTTTTGTTTATAAATATTTTAACCTTTGGGGATTAAAAACTCTTATTTATTTTGTTTTTCAATTAAATAACCCATATTATTATTACTTAAGGTTTTTTTTAAAGCCTAAGTATAAGTCTTGGTTTCGGGGGCTATTTAATTTGATTTTTTGGATAATTAAGGTTTAATACTTGGGTTTTAATTAAAAAGCCTAAGTATTAAACTTTGATTATAGGACTTTATTAACAATTTTTTTATGTTGATTTTCTATTTTTTATTTTTGTTTTTTGTTTTTTAAAAGAGATAAAAGATCAAAGGCTTTTTAAAACTAAAGGGTCCTTTTTTTAATATCATAAATTTCATAGGAAATTTATAATATATTAAAATGGGGGGTTGTTGAATAGTACAACGATTAGCGATTCACTTGAAGAACCAGTTATCTCTGATAATAATAATATTATTCAAAGATTTAGTAAAAACAATTCAAGAAGTGGAAACCACTTTTCGAAACATTTAGATAAATAAAATTACTCTGGCTATAAAACTCATTAAATTGCAATTTCTTTTAAAAACCTTTTGTGAATGAAAACTCATATTTACTTGTATTAGTCATTAATCAGTGGTAAAAAATAAAGCAGGGGCCCTTTTACAACTTAGCTTATAATGTACTCGTTCGTCACAGGTAGAGCCACTGCTGCCAACAAGTGTTCATAGCCTTGACAGGTTACCTTTTAGCCAACAACAATCGAGTATCCCATCCATTTAATAATGCAATAATTAGAGGGAATATATATATATATGCTAAAAAGCCATTGTCCTGGTTTGGTGGCCAGATAACGATAATGTCATTCACTGGTAATAATCAAACTGAACAAGTTGGCTTGTGATGAGACCCCTTGTCTTACAATTAAAAATGGTAAGCCATTACCCTGATTTGGTGTTCAGTGTGGTTATGTCAGTTTAATTGGTTCCCTATGAACGTGGTAAGCAGGCTCGTGATGAGACCTCTTATCTTTTTAGATTTTTTATATTTTAGAATTATACTCTAAAAATGTCCCTTTTTAATGGATGGGGAGGATTGTTGACTTCTTAAGATCTTTGGACGACAAATCTGAGTTGAAAGTGTTTTAGTCGTAAGACGGTCTTTACTTTTTAAGGATAACCTTCTTTTGACTAAAACTAGAGTAAAAGGATATAATTTTTTAAGGCTTTTTAAAGATTTTACAACTTAATGGAAAATTTTCAGATTTATATAATTGAAAAAAAATCATAAAATGGTTTTCAAGAGATGTTGATGAAAGGCCAAGAGTATGTCATTTAACATTATTATCTAAAAGAAAAAGTAAATGTGATATGATAATTGAATTCTCAAGATATAACCATTCACAAGTATGATGACAAAATCACTCAAAACCAAATCTAAAAGGAAAACTTTACAAAATTGTTTATGCAAATTTCTTAACAAAAGAGGAAAAAGATAGTGAAGAAAACATTTCTTCTTATGTCGAAATCTAGATAAATCGAATTTGCAAAGTTAAAAGCATTTAGTGATAATTCAGTTTGAATGAGGAAAATTGTTATTTATTTATCTTTTTCACAAGCATAACTTGTAAAAAGTGTTTTAACCATTTTCTAATCAGAGTAATGCTTTCGAAGAAAAAGATTAAGATTTAGGACTTTCCCATTTTGGCTTATTCGATGAAAAATCATTACTGTTTCTTTAAGCTCACAGTTTTGATCTAGTGAAGGTGTAAAAATGTTTGTGAAGAGTTGCAAGAGAGAGTTACATATCAGTAGAAAACAGGAAAACAAAACTAAATCTAAAAAGTAAAGAAGTGAACGAAAGTGAGTATAAGAGACATACCATTGAAGAATTTCATTTAATATTACCAGAAAGATATGACTTTCTCCAATGCAAGACGATTAACTCAAAATCATTATTTATTGAATCTAATTTAAACTAATCTACTCCTAGTTCTAACTTAATGAAGGAAACATGACTATATATAATCATACTTCCAATGTAACCATTCTCTCGTTTTATTACCTACCTATATGTACAAGTCAAACGTTAGTAACAAGATAACGAAAACAATCAAAATGAGACAAAATCTATTTTTTACATCTAATGTAAATTTATGTACAAAAATAAGTTTATTTACAATTAACACGTTAGTAAACCAATCTTTTTGGAAAGCATGCTCTAAACAAATATTAATGGGATCATAAAATATTGGATGTGTATTTGTTAGAGAATGAAAACTTTCCAAAGGAGATTATGACAAAGCATGTTGTGAAGGAAAAACACTCTCAAGATTTAAATTTCACTGATGATGAAATGTTTGGAATGAATTTTTGAATGTCGAATTAAATTGGAATAGTTTTTGATATTCAGGATTATAAGAAACCAATTCATCATTTTCAATTAATAAATCTCGATGATATTCAATATTGAGAGATTTAACATGCTTGCAAAAAGAAAAGAAAATAAAATAAAAGAATGGAAAACCAATTAAATTGTTATGAAAACTAAAATTACAAAATAATTTTACAAGGCAATTCTGGAACCTAGCATGGAATTCAGTTAATTAATTGCCACTAAAAGAACATTCCCTGAAAATTTTTAAAATCTAAATTTCTAAAAGAGAATCAGAATGAAATACATTGGAAACTTGCATGATTAACTCATCAAAATTCTTAAAACTAAGTTTGTGTTCAGGAAACAAAATTAAAGCATGTGAATCTTCACGAAATAAATCAATTTTCAAAATTGGTGTAGTTTGTACAAGATGTGATTCTTTATCCTCATTGTCATGATAATCGTCATAAATTACCTTCTTCTAATGAAAATTAAATGGCTGATTTGAATTAACAGAATCAAAGAATATAAAAGAAGAGGGTTTTGCAATTAAAGAATTAACATCCAAATGAGTAATAGATGTAGAATTTTCAGAACAAAGATTAGGGAGATTATCATTTGAAAGATTAAGGTAATCATGATTGACTATATTCTAATTTGAAAACACATCAGGATCAAGAAAATAATGCATACCAGAATATAATGACGGTTGAAATGATTTATCTATATAACATTTTGTATTATAATCTAGGTTTAAGGAAGTTCTTTCAATTAGAGAAACATGTTCTAAATTTTCTGAATTTTCCTTGAAAGAAGATAAATTGATGTGCTCATTATCCAAGTCTTGTTGTAGATTATATTTTACTGGAACTATTGATCAATCACACATATCATTAAAAATTGTTTCAATTGCATCTTTAAAGAGAAAATGAGAATTGAAATTTCGTAAAGAAAAACGTTGTGATTCAATTACAGTTTCAAGTTCAGGTTCCATAAAATCATTTAGTGATTCAAGACTAGTTAATGAATTAGATGTGTCTTGCTCTTCATTAATTGATTCATCATTTTCAGTATGGGAAGAAACAAAATAAATGAAACATTCAATTAAATCTTCAGTTGAAGGAAAATCATCTAAATTAAATCTATAACAAAATGACCAAAATCTATTATAAAAAGCATCTAAAGATTCATTATCATACTTGTAAAGATTATCTAATTCTAAACACAAACTATTGTAACTATAATTTTGATGTGCTTTGATAAATACCTGGCAAAAATGTTTCCATGAATGAATCGACTTCTCAGGAAACACCAAGAGCCATTTTCGGATTTGTCCTCTGAATGTGAGAGTGAAAAGCCTACAGATCTCATTATCAATGACTATATTAAAACATTTACATCTATTAACAAAACTAGCAATATGATTTAATGCAAAAATATTACTCTCACATCAAACTTTACCTTTGAAAGGGACTCAATCTGCTTCTTGGGCATGCCTCGTGTAGGCTTAGGTGAACTGAACGCATGACCAAGTGTAGGAACACATATGGGAGCAATGATTAGTTAAAAAATGATATAACAAAATTTAAACAAATAACTAAATCAAGGCCCTCCTTCTAGCGCCAAAATGTGGAGGCCTTGAAAATCGTTGCCACAACATTAGGAATAACCACCCGATCCAGACCTTAAAACAACTCCTTTTCTGTTTGGGATAGTGGCTCCAATTGGTTCAATTAGGTCCAGTTACCTTCTCCCAACCGCTATCAACTTTAAATCTATATCTAATTGCTAATAGCTAGGGCCACCAGATCAATTCTTCGAGCTGATCAAGCAAAAAGAATTATCCTTAAGTTGTTTTTGTGGAACAACCAAACCATATTAAAGTTTTTCCTCAAAAGAGGACTTCTAGAAATGTAGAATTAATCTAAATGCAAACTAAATCTAAAATGCAAGAAAAAGGTAAATCCTAATCTTATCTCAATTAGGCAAATATAGATCTAACCCAACCGAGAGAAAAATATTTAAATGATTTGGGATTTAAATATGTTTGGCTTATAATGAATATCAAGCTAACGAAATAGTTCCATTAACTGACATTATGAATACCAAAACATATTCTATTCAGAGACCTCTTAATTGAAATAATCAACCGATAATGTTTAGGAACTAGTTCACAAAATGATATTAATTGTTAAATCAATAATTCAAATAATTCAATAAGAATATGAATAAATAGTTCACAACATATCATTATTTGTTAAATCGATATTAAAAGACATATTTCTGAATAAATAATTACTCAGAAATCAAAATTCAACAGATAAGAGTAGAGATAAATAATAACATATGATTGAGACAAATTATTCATACTAACAATAGTGCACAAGTATGAATAAAATGACACATTTCTGCCATTATAAAATGAAACTAGTATTTAAAACAATAGTATTAAAAATACCAATTTATTAAATGCATTTCCCTGGCTC
The DNA here is from genome assembly GCA_000404065.3 of Pinus taeda. Lineage (NCBI taxonomy): Eukaryota > Viridiplantae > Streptophyta > Pinopsida > Pinales > Pinaceae > Pinus > Pinus taeda. Next base: position 264,482 of record APFE030500146.1, on the reverse strand, counting down.
TGGTCTCCAATAGTCTTTTACAATGGTTGAACTTTTGCTTTTAAAACTAGAGTTGTAATAGTACAAACTTTGCTCATCAAAACATAATTTAGAGTGCAAAAGAAAAATCTTTAATAATCCTTCAGATCTGAGTTTTCTCCTCTAACCTACAACTCTAAATATTTTATACAATAGTGCCTTCAAAAATTATTGAATTGCAGAGAAGAGTAGAAATACCATGTAAGAAGCAATCTAAAAAGACAAATTCATTATTTATTTAAACAGAGGCACAAATATAGAAATACCAGAGGCTTGTCTGTCTGTTTGAACTGAACTGTGGCTTGTCAACATAGATGTCCTCTTTTGTCATGAACTTGAACAATAAAAACAGGAATCTATAAGCTGGAAATAAATGAAACTGATAAGCGAGTTTTATTTGAAACATATCACTTTTGAAGGAAATCATGAAAAATGTAGAGTTGCAATAAATTCTGAATACAACCATCACGAAGAGGAATGTAGAGTGATGCCCATGATAAGACAAGTCGGACTTTACTTTTTAATGTAAATCGCAACCGGTTTTAGACCAAGGGTAGAACTTAGAATAATCACAATCATTTTAAAGCCTGGAGTATTCTTAAACAAAATCAAAAAGGGGCTTTCTTAAAACATATCTCAATCGGCGTTCAAAAAGGTGGACGTGATTTTATAAACCATCTTTTTAAAACTTGTGACTGTGAAGTCCGGGATGATGTGGAGATGACGTCACAGGTGACATGGATTTGACGTGGCGGATGACATGGCGGAATGGATCTTATCACAAAATTGTAATCGGCATAATGCAGGAGGCAACAAGCAATGATCCTTTGGTATTTGTGATAGCCGCGGACACGGGGGAATTTATGAATTGACATGTAATTGTTATCAGGTCTGGGGCTTATCGCAAATCGTAATTGCAATCGGCGGTGCAAAAGGATTAAGACTGTGATTCTTGTGATTGCATAGAAGCAAGGGATTAATGAATTGGAGTGAATAATCCCGGTAGGTCCGGCTATATCGAATATCGCAATTGGGAAAAGGAAGAGTGCTTGGCCTTTGGAATTTTTTGCGATAGCCTGCAGACGCAAGATTTTATGGATTGGCATGTATAATCCCGTCGGGTCTAGGCTTAATTGCAATCGCAAAGCGGTGGTGTGGAGGATTTGTTATAAGTCGTGTTCCTTTGAAACTTGTGATTGCAAAGTCCCAGGGCGACATGGCAGTGATGTGACAAATAACGTCATGATGTGACATGGCAGGTGACATGGTCGGTGACATGGCGATGACATGGATCTGACGTCATATCGTAATCGGTCATGAAAGCTCAAATCGCAACCGCACTTGGTATAACGCTTAACTTTTTGGAACTTTACGATTGTGCAGATGTGATATTTTAATGAATTACAATGTATAATCCCATCACGTGTGGGCCTTATCACATATCGCAATCGGGAAAGGGAGCGGAGTATGGACTTTGGGAATTTTGTGATAGCATGAGGATGCGGGATTTTATGGATTTTCATGTATTTTCCCATCGGTTCTAGGCTTTATTGCATATCGCAATCATCTAAAGTAGGAGGCATGGACTTATATAATAGCGGATCATGCGATTGTATGGACGCGGGGTTCTTTTTAAAAATGCAGTTAATAACCCATTTTGGGTCCGATCTAATTTCATTTCGCAATTCGGTGTTAGCAAAATGATGTAGGAACATGAGGCTTAAAGACAAAAGGCTTCATTTTATTACAAAAATCCAAAAAAAGTTTACAAGCAAAGGAGTGGGATCCTTTAAGTGTCAATTTACAAAGTTTTCTAGATAGGAATTGAGCTAGAATATAAGTATTTGAATGATTTTGTAATTAATTCAAGTAGTTCAAACTTAGTTGAGATTCTCGAGGAGAATATCAAGAAGTTTAGGTATTTATCTAGGATTAGATAGATTCGATCCATGGATTGAGGATCAGATTGTTGGATGTAAAGTATTTATGTAAGTTTTGAACTATTGTAAGAGGATTTGGTTGGACTTGGTGTGTATATATATTTAACTACTGAAAGCATGATTCAAAAGCTAGTCCTAGTGTAGAAAAAACAAATGTTGTTAAAATCTAACTTGTAAATGTTGTCAACTTGTAAATGTTATTGAATCAATCCATGAGAGAACATAAGATTTATGCTAATTGTAGAAAGGAAAGCTACACTAATTGCAATCAACCATCTAGCTATCAAATTCATTTGAAAGCAGAAGATTATTTTCCCAATTGACAATTCAAGAATTCTTGCATCACTTATCTATTTCACACTTGCAGATTAAGTAATATCCTAATTGCCAAATCTGTAATGAAGAAATTAATGTTATTTTCTCTTGCAGTAAAGGAAAAGGAATGGAGGAAATGGCCTAGGTGGTACCTCTAATCATGGTGTCCAAGATGGGAGGTTAAACTAATCCTATACTAAGCTACACTGGCATTGCAGGTCAAAACAAGGGCTAAACAGGTTGCTACAGGTGTGCTATAGGGTTCTTGTACTACTACAAGAAGTCCTAAAATGCTACATGAAGTTTTTCGAAAGGGTTTCGAGGGTAAGGATGATGGAATAAAGTGATGGAAAGATGGATGAAGGTTGTGGGAAATGTATGGAAGGTGACCAACACCCCTAGCAAAACCCAACACTTCAGGAAGGCCAGCTTTGGGCTAAGAGGGCTGCTCACAATGACCTAAAAATAGAGATCAAGAACCTTGGTTGGCATTCATCAAAAGAGAGTGGAGAAGTCCTGGATGGAGGTGGTGAAAATATCCCTTGCATGCATATCCAATAGTCTTGCAACATCACATGCTTCTGTTCTTCTTTTCATTTGCAAAATATTACAATCAATTGTGGAAAAGATGAGATGAATTTGGAAGCTATATTACTGATGCTAAAAACTTGATTTATGCAATTAATTAACTTCTAAGCTACAAAAATCATATGTAAAGCAAGATAAAAAAATGTAGACTTTTCCAAGAAATCACATAAATTTTTTGGGCTATCATGGTGGAGTCCTCTAATCATGCTCCCATGAGAGAGATGAGATAGAGACCACAATCAGAGACTTGTTTGAGGAACTATACTCTACTTAAATGCAGCAACTAATCAAACATTATAAGCTAAAAGAAGTATAAATACATAAGAGGGACCTAAGCTACTAGGATTGGGCCTAAACCCAAGAGCTTCAACCCTCTCGACTAACTCAGTGAGGGATCAAAATGAAACTTCTCATTATCATTCCAAAAATGTCAAATACATCATCAAAAATAGTAGTCACAAGTTCTTGATCTCAATAGCTTGTTATCTACAACAAAAATTCTAATCCTAATGAGTTCCTTAGCATGTTTATTTACACAAATGGGTAGATACCAATAGCTCCCTAGAAAATAGAGATGTTTGTCTCCCAAACTCGAGAAAGGTGGATCTAGATCTTCCTTGAACTACACCAGCTTGGCTACTAATGACCTCGAGTTGATGAGAGATAGAGTGGTGATATTTGACTGACTGGAGGAGTTAAGGAGGTGGACAACCTCCTGGAATCACTCCTTGTTGTCTACTATGAGATCCAGCACTCAAATTATCTCAAAATTGTTCCAATTCCTACATTTAAGACATATTAGGCTACATGACATAGCAACACATATTTTACTCCGCACACTAAGCATAATATAACAAAAATTTTAAATAAATGTGAGAAAGAGATTATTTTAAAGCTAGAGGATGGCATTGTGACCCTTCTGATGTACCTATCGATGAGCCTCATCATCACCCCCCACTGAAATTGTTGCTTATGCTATGAGCACCTCAGTCATCTGTGTCCATATCTTTCATGGCCTTGATGACCTCTCTGACATCCCAAGGTTTTGTAGATGGTGTGCCCTCTTGATGATAGAAGCATGCATCCTCCTCTATGTCTACCCACTGCTTTTGTTCCTCCTCTTCATTCCTTCCTCCCTGTAGACCCAAAAGTGAAGGTGGATTGAGCTCGAGTTCAATCCAGTTGATTTTTAATCTTTGCATGAGCCTTTTGTACAAGGGTGTCCTTTCCAATGCATTCCTTGACCTTTCAGGAGAGTGATACTCCCTGATCTAGATACTGTGGGGTAAGGCATCCCATCTTATCTGGCATGCTTGCGGTATTTTTGTTCCTAACAGCCATAGTGCATCTTCGAAATGTGAGATGGCCTGCTCTTGGGTGGCAAGGTATCTAGGTGCTAGATTAGCATCATTGGAGATGATGTTGTGAGTACCAATTATAGCCATTGGTCTTATCTGCTCTGCCCTGATATAGATTTGTTACATGTCAATTTTTCGCCACGACACTTAATCAATTTATGGATATCATCCATGAACATGTTTGAACCAGCTCCCTCAGAAGTCAAACAACCCAAAATATTACTAAGTAGATGAGAAATTTGAGAAAAATAGTTGTCATGCCTTGTTAAGTTCCACATGTGTTGTTTTCTCTAGAGTTTCCCGCGCATGCGCTGAAATTGACTCTGAGAACAGTGCAGAGCTACACTCTGTCTTCCACTATAAACCCATGCAGGTGACTTCTAGAAAGTAAAAAAAAAAAATTACATTCTAGAAACATAGTTGGTTGAATATTTCCCAATTGAAAGCTTCTAGGTGATGACTATTCGAACTATAACCCTCAGATGATGCATCTCCATCCCTTTTCTCATGGTAACCTAATCCCTCAATGAAGGAGTCTCATCCTCCTCTTTTGGATCTGAAACTTCCTCCTCTTTGCCTATAAAATGGCTAGAGGGTAGAGGGATTGATGAGATCAGAACTCAGAGAAGACAAAATTATGTTATTGGTTTGAGATTGGAAAGCTTGTCATCCAAGGAGGAGATTGAAGGAATTTGGGAGGGACCTCATGGAATCAAGGCGAAGGTTGTAATGCTCCTCTTAATCTTTGATTAATACAAATCAACACTTTCTCCCATTGATTTGTCTTACTGGAATAATGAATGGTTTACAAATGTTTATAATGTTTATTAAAGAAAATTCAATTCCTAATTTCCTTGATCATTAGGTTAAGTCATTTGGATTATCATATCGCATTTACTTTTGATCCTTTTATTTTCAATGTTTGTAGGTCTTATCAAGCATTGAAGAGTTGCATCGAATCACAAAATGGATATTCATCGAGCATTCCGTGAAAGAGGTAAGAGGCTCATCCATTACCTTTAATTCTTATAATTCAAATGAGTTTGACTTAGGGAAAGAGTCAGTTCAATTGTCTTGCTTGTTTCTAGTTTCCATCAAGGATCTAGGGACATCGCTCTTGTCTGCAAGAGGGATTGTCCGATGTAACAAATAGGTGACCATACTAGGGAGCGTCTCTGTTCTCGTAGTTTTCCTTAGTTTTGCTTTCTGATTTTTTTTATTTATCCAGACCTGGGTCTTTATAAATTAATGGCCTTTTAGATCTAAGTCGCTGAATTTTAGAATTTTTTTTTATTTTTCTTGAGTTTTCTCCCCCTGTGTCATTTATGTTTGCTAGCAGAGTGCAACTCTGTGCCATTTTTGTCATAGCAACAAAGCGCATGCGCTCTATTTTCTACTGTAAACCCACGCTGGCCTTGAAATTTTTTGAAAATATTGCTTTTGCTTCAACCCAGACCTAAATTCGTTTTTCTAAAAGTGTCATTATCTTTGTTTGGACTGTGTTGTCTCTTCTAAACTCAGTTGATTGCTTTGTTAATGATTTTTGAGAATTAGGTATTTTTGAAGAATTACTTAGGGTTTTGCCTGGTTGATTTATTGATTGATCAAAACAAGATAAAGTGTCTTTTTGCTTATGATATTCTTATTTTGTTCTGTCAAATACACTGGTTAAGCCTTAGTTGTTGCTTATTTGTGGTCAAATTCACTTTGACTTGCAAATTAGGGTTTCTTAAGACCTTGTGCTTTTGTGAAAGAATTGTAATTATTTTTGCTTGATAAAACAAGTTGTTGCTTTCATCTTGGAATTTTTTTTGCAATTGCACTATTATTATCATTAAGTCAAAGCATTCATAGGGGGAAATGCCTTTTCTCCAACTCTCTTGATTGATTTCTATGTGCTTGAAAGTTTTGAGTGATTAGAGAAAGAGTATTTTGGCTCATTTGATGATTAGGGCAATCTGGAAATTAGTTTTTTGACTGCATTTTCATTACATAATAGTGAAATTGGTTGCTTAAAAAACTTGGAAAATTCATGATTTTTTGTATTTCATTTCTCAAAAAATCAAACTCTTTCTTTTCTCTAAATAGGATTTCATCGAATTTGAAATTTGTTATTGCATTCTAGAGTGCATTAATATTTCGAGTCGTGTCATAACATCATAAGTTTCACCTTCATCACCCATTGAGTAAAGAACAACGTAACAATATGGCGCTAATTAAAAATCATCTAGAATTTTACATTTTTTATGGCTCTTGTCACCTATAGTAGCTTAAGTATAGGGCTTTGGAATAGGGAAGGAAGTAAACTTTCCAGAGCTATAAACGAACAATAGAATCTTGTGTTAGGGAGAGAAAATCCAATTATTTCCGTATTGCTCTGGGAAGCTCTTCTTATACATGAGTTAACCACGAGATCGTGTTGAATATGCTGAAGTGATCGTACCCACTTCATCAGCATATATATAGTGATTTTCACATATTACAATGGTATCGAAGGTACTTGGAGTCACTTGAAAGTAAACCTCTAGTTGATCATGTGGAGGAGCCTTCAAGGGGATTGAGATTTTACTCTGCCCTTGCATGTATGTTTGATCTGCGACTGTTCCCAGGTAAAATTGTTGTATCTCGTAAACTTAGTGACTATAATCCTAGGGCTCTACCTAAGGTGACAGTAGAGGGAAGGTCCTATTGTACCTGGAATAGATGTTGGCTAGACTCATTTGGAATTTTTGGAGGGAAATATTTGCTTGAGATGGTTCATAGCAGAGTTACTTGCACCAGATTATTTCATTAAGCAGGTTGTTAGGGTAATTGGTTCCAAACGCTCATTTCTATAAAGATTTTCACCTTGATCTCTGTGATGTTGGATTTCATCACCAACTAGTAACTATTGATCTCTATGCAGAGTCAGTTTGTATGGTTTGAACTCCTAGATTTTTAAGGCATGTTACTTTCTTTGTTGTTTTTAATTTTTAGAGACTTTATGTGTAATTTAGATATTGTGTAATTGATCAATTGAAAATTTTCCATTGTGGCAGATTTACCAAAACAATCACGTAGGATAATCGAGGATCAACTTGAGTATAGACCAAGTCTATTAGAAAAGATTAAAACTCGAAAAATCTAAATCATCTGGATCCGGAACTGCAGTAGAAACGGAAATTTCTACTATAATAGATTCTGATGTAAGAGGAATTGAAGTTAATCAACAGATAACATCTACTATTTTAGGCCTTGAAGTAAGAGAAACTGAATTTCATCAAACTAAGAGATTAACATCACACTCAGAAGGAACTGATTTACAAATTACTGAACTCATTCAAACTGAATCAGATATTGGAGACTTTTCAAATACAAACCCCATTTCTAAACAAGATATTGATGAACCTAAGTCTGATATTTCTAAGCATGAGATTCATACATCTGCTACAATCATATTCCAGATCCTCCACTTTCACCGCATGTGAAACTCATTATTACTGATAGTCTCCCTCCTGGTCTCATTTCCATTGAAGAACTTGTTTCGGATGAAGGGGAAGAACCCGTAGTGTCTACCAGTGAACCTATAGATATCTCAGAGATTTTTTTTAGATCTCTTCACCTTGACCCTTGGTATTTCACACCCTTGAAATTTTTAGGACAAGGGATTCCAAGATACACGACTCCTTATTCTATCATACCAGGTTTTGACTAGTCTATGATGGCTTCTAGAAGCACCTCATCAAATATATCCATGTTTTCTACTTCTCCAGAGTCAACATTGTATGGTGGTTTTCTACCACCTAGATATCACTCTCTTGCAGGAGCTTATTCAGGAGCTTCTTCCTTGAACTCATCTTCAAACATGTCAACTAGTGTAATTAACCCTACCAATGAAGGTTTGACATCTGAACAATATATTAATATGATTTTTGGTAAATGTTGGTAATCCACAAACCAATACAACAGGTGGTTATTACTCGCCTGGGGGGCAACCGTCATATCCTCCACTTGGAGGACAACCTTTTTATGGATCTTACCCCATAGTTGGGGGGCAACCCCCTGCCAGGAATTACCTTAATTATGCTCAAATGCCTCAAACCGGTTTTGGTCAGCCTATTATGCCTCAACCCACCTTTGTAATGCCTTACCCTGGAATGAATACAATTTGGAACCCTTTGTTAAATCAACAGTCAATTCCAATTGCTTATCAAGTGCCTTTGTACCAACCTATTCAATCTCTCAGACAACCCATACAGCAAATACATTTTCAAGGTATGCCTTTTCAAGTCCAACCAAGTGTCCAAGTTAATCCATTGACACCTACCCAGTAAGCACCTCATCGTCCTGTCCCGAGTACTCCTCAAACATTGGTGCAATTTGCTATCTCAAAGACTATTCAGAATCCAAGTTCAAGTTCGCCTCAAACTCCAATTCCAAGAGTATCACAGATAACTGTCTCACTTACATCATAGGTTACTATGCAACCCCTTGTTCAGTCTTTACATCAGGTATCTAGTGTTCAATCCATTCCTACAATTTCGGCAACACCCCAAATACCTGTTGTACATCCTAACGTCCCATATATGCAAGTACCGTTTCAAGGGCTACCTTTCCAAAGTTTACCCCAAAGTCAGTTTGTTCAAGGAACATCTTTTCAAACTCAATTTCTCCAAGGTCGACCTTTGAAAAATCAACCGTTTCAAGGACAGTTTGTCCAAGGTCAAATGGGTCAGAGTCTACCTTTTTAGAATCAATGATACCTAGGTCATAATTTTCAACAACCTATACAACCAAAATATGGTATGGCTCATCCTGGATATCCAGGAGGTATGCAGATTCCAACTGCTCAGGCTATCCCAAGGTATCCTGGATATCCTCCTCCTAGTACTGGGCTCATCCCTTAGGGTTATCAGTATCCATCTCAGGATCCTAACCGCCAGTTGCCCTTCATAGCAACTTTGGATTTGGCTGACCTCTCTTGGTTAACTAACGATCCACTTTTTTATTTACCATTTTGGTTAGCCATTCCTACTAAGTTGCCCAATGACATTCCTAATTTTGAAGGAAAATCTGGTGAAGATCCATCCAACCATGTTATGACCTATTATCTTTGGTGCACATCCAACTCATTAATCAACGATTCTATTAGACTACGACTTTTTCAACAAACCTTAACTGTTTCGGTAGCCAAATGGTATGTATAATTTTTGCATGCTTCCTTTGGTACATTTAATGCCCTTACTACAGCTTTTTAAACCCATTTTCAGTTGCACGTTCGATATGATAATGGAACTAAACTTTTAAATTCTTTGAAACAGTCAACGTCAACCCATATCTCAGATCACATTCACGAATGGAGACGAAGACCGCCTAGTTAAATTTTACATTCCAGACTAGATTTTGGCCGAATGGTTCATAAAATCTCTTTTACCAATAATAACTGAAGATGTGGCCAAAGGGGGTGTTGTAACTGAAGTGCAGGTAATTTCTTGTGCTCAATACCTTGATCTTGTTTATACTTAGTCTAGTACTTTGTATGAAAAGATCCCATATTTACCCTGACCTAGTCAAACTAATCCAGCTCTTACAGGATCACATGAAGCAAATGGCATGATTGGTTCTCTGAGCTAGAGATCTAATAACAAAAAGAAAAATTCTAAGAAAAATCAAATTTCATCTCTACTTGATTCACCTGAAGAAGATCCTTCTACCAAAATTACCTAGAAAATTAATGTTGTAGATTCATCTACCGAAAAGGGTAAGCAATCCAGAGATAAGAAAAAGGGAAAAGGTAGAACTAAACAAGACACCCGTTCAAAGGAGAAATCAAACAAGACCAAATTGTTTGATGAAAAGAGGAAACCTCGGTATCCTTGCTTAATTTGTGAGGAAGTTCATTACACCAAGGAGTGCCCACATCATGCCGAAGTTTCCAAATTCATCAAACGTTCACCCACACCCATTGTTTTGAAGGATCCTTTTCCTCCCCAATACAATAAAATGGTTTCTCATGACCAATCCTTCTCATCCCCATCAGCAGATATCATGATGATGTCTTCCAGAATTATGGTAGCAACAAGATCCAAATATTACGCATCAAAGACTCATATTGAAGATGGAGATAACTCCAGTGCACCTGGTCAATCTTCCACGTCTACTCCTCCTTCTTCTGAACTATCTCATATTGAAAAACCAAACCCTAACATGATAGTTCATCCGCCTCCTAAGCGTATGCTCCGAAAGTCAGCCTTTAATCCTCATGCTAGGGCTGCCCAGAACTATAACATCGTCAAAGATCTTGTTATGTTACCTTCAATAATGTCTGCCCTTGAAGTGCTGCAAACTTGTCCAGCACAAAGGAAATTATTATTATCATCCATAGGAGTAGTAGATCCTCAAAACTCTAATTTAATTATTTTCGATCTCGAAAATCATGTCCCACATCTCCCACACCAACTAGCTTTTCAAATACCAGTTCACGTCAAAATTTGACAAGTTTTTCGAACAATTATTGAAGGAGCATCGACATGTATTATGTCCATTTCCATTTGGAAAGCCTTGAGTTCTCCAGCAATAAATCAATCTCCCACAACTTTGAAAACCTTCGATGGAAGAGGTTTTCGTCTATATGGACTTTTAAATGATTTGTCAATCGAATTAGAGGGAAAAACAATTGTTATAGATGTTGAGGTTGTTGAGGCTCAACTTGACTATAACCTTTTGCTTGGTTGGAGCTAGACTTATGCCATGGCGGCAGTAGTCTCGTCATATTTTAGGATGATTATGTTTCTTCACAAAGGAAGAATTGTATAATTAGACCAATTATCCCACTATACCTCAGAACCTAATTCGACTGGTAGTATCCCATTTCTTGGAAAATCAACCACTCCATATGAAGAACTTGGTGTTGGTCTCCTTAAAGACTCATCTTTGGAAATTTCGGGTTCTCTCCACCCATTCTCCTTCATAATTAAGTATATATTGACATGATTACATCAAATACTTTTGAATCGGGAGATCCATGGAAAGTACTTTTAGAATCATAAATGATCTTATATGGCGATGAAATGCCTCGTAGCCCTTTTGAGTTAGCCTATGAGGCAATTCAGTCTTTTTCCAAGTCATCAACGTCTGAAAACAATTGAATGAATATGATTATTGATGAATATTCTCATTTGTCACGTTTGGAACCAATATTTATGCCTAATCCTTTTAACACAAATTTTTTAACTGATGAAGGGATTATGGAAGTTATGTCCTTGGAAGAAATGCCATGGAACGACACTCATCATTGTTCAACTCTCTTACCACCCTTTGACAAAATTGAGAATATTTTCTCGTCTATATTTTCATCTGAGATCCTTAGTGATCTTCAATGTCTGATATCTACCCTTTCTTCCAATTCTGAACAGAATTTAGGTAACATATTGGCCACAATACCTATAAACATCTCAGTGAAACCCAGGATAACTGAAAATATTCATATTGGAGCTTCTTGTTCATTAAAAGAGACTCAAACTTATAAAGCCCTATTTCAGGAATTTTGTGAGATATTTGCCTGGTCATACAAAGAAATGACAAGAATTTACCCTACAATAGTTGTACATGAAATAAAAACTTATATGGATGTTAAGCCAGTTAGACAACAATTGTGTCCTATACATCCACGAAAAGCTACCGCTATCAAAGCTGAGGTTGAAAAATTGTTGAAATTGGGATTCATTTACCATGTTCCTTTAACCGATTGGGTATCAAATATTGTGCCTGTTAATAAAAAGCAAGGAACTATTCAAGTATGTGTTGATTACCGAGATATTAATAAAGCTTGTCCCAAGGACAATTATCCAACAACGTATATCAACCAAATTGTTGATGACTATGTCGGAAATGAAATTTTTTCCTTCATGGATGGATTTTTTGGCTACAATCAGAGAAACATACTCCATGTCGATCAATATAAAATCACATTTAGATGCCCATGGGGAACTTTTACTTATCACAAACTCCCATTTAGCCTAAAAAAATTTGTTGCGACTTTCCAGTGAGCCATGTCTTATGCATTCCACGATATCGAGCATATTGTACAACCTTATTTAGATGACCTACTGGCTCATTCAATGAAAAGGAAAGATCACACATTACACATGAAAGCAATTTTTATTAGTTGCAGGCATTACAATATTCGCTTGAATCCGCACAAATGTGTGTTTTGTGTGCAATCAGGTCAGCTTCTAGGTGTCATCATTTCGAAAGAAGGCATTCGTGTCGACCCCCTCAAGGTAGAGGTAATTTTGAATTTTCTTGTTCCTTCTAGCCTTACTCAACTCCAAAGTTTTCAAGGGAAAGCAAACTTTTTGCGTACATTCATCCACAATTATGTTGAACTAACTCAGGGTTTTACTTGACTAATGAAAAAGGGCATTCCATTTTTTTGGGATGAGCTTGTTGATACAGCTTTTGATGCTTAAAACATGCACTAACCAATGCGCCATTACTGCATCCACCCGATTATCATCGAGATTACTTTTTCTACTTAGTTGCATCCAATGCCACCATTAGCGTGGTGTTAGTCCAAAAGGATGATTCTAGTAGCAAACATGTGATTTACTATTTGAGTAGGAGTCTCACTAAAATTGAGATTAAATACGCATATGTGGAGAAGCTAGCCTTGACATCACTGCAAGTCGTTCAACGATTTTGTCATCATATACTTCACCAAAAGACAACTGTCGTTTCAGATTGAAACCCTATGATGTACATTCTCACTAAACAATTGCTAGGGGGAAAATACTCCAAGTGGATAGTTATCTTACAAGAGTTTGATTTGGAATTTGAAAAATCCAAATCAAAGAAATCTTTGATTTTCACTGAACAATTATGTGACTTTCCTCATACTGATATAGAAGTTGTATCAGAAGATTCTTTTGCTAACGAATCTCTCTTTCTTATTAGTATGTCAGATCCATGGTATGGAGACATCATTCTATATCTCCAAACACAAACATTTAGGCCCGAGTTATCCAAAATTGATTGTCATTGAATTTGATACCAATCCTAACAATACAATATTATTGGCAACACTCTTTATTGTCGTGGTGCCGATTCTATATTTCGACATTGTTTAACTTTGAAGAGGTCGAAAAAACATTAAATGACTGCCACTCTGGAGCGTGTGGTGGTCACATGTTTGGGTATGCTACTGCCCAAAATATATTACGTGCTGGCTATTTTTTGTCATTAATGTTTAAAGATTGCATTACTACAGTTCGCAAATTCCATAATTACCAAATCTATGATCGCAAAATGCAAGCACCTCTAGCTACTGTTCACCCTATCATAGTTGTCGGTCCTTTTGCAAAATGGGGCATCGACTTCGTCACGTGTAACCCTCACTCAACCAGGGGGCATGGATACATTATCCTTACAGTCGATTACTTACAAAATGGGCCGAGGCGAGGCCTACATATAGAGACGACGACAAAACTACAACAATTTTCATTTTAAATCATGTGATTGTTCAGTTTGGTATCCCGCAAGCTATTGTTACAAACCATGGTAGTTATTTTCGTAAATTTATGATGGTCGAACTATCCGCAAAACTCGGCCTTCACCATGATAGTTATAATCTATATTATCCACAAGCTAATGGTCAGGTCAAAGTTGTCAACAAAGTTTTAACCAATATGATTAAACGAATAGTTGGTATGCATAAAGGAAACTGGCATTCTATGCTCTTTTCAGCACTGTGGGCTTACCGTACTACTATAAAAACATCGATTGGTTTTACTCCTTTCCAACTTGTTTATGGTTTGGAAGCAATATTACCTGTTGAATGTGAAATCCCATCTCTAAAACTTGCTATCGAATTATTACCTACTACCTCTGCAGACGAAGAACACTTTGTAAATCTAGCTCATTTAGATGAAAATCATCGTAATGTCATACTGGCTAGAGAGGCTCACCAAAAACGTGTCAAAGACCAATATGATCAAAACGTTAATTCTCGTTCATATTCAGAAGGCAAGCTAGTCTTGGTTTATGATCAAGCTCATGGCAAGTTAGGTGCAGGGAAATTCGAGCCCATGTGGCATGGCCCTTATATCCTAAAACATGTATTAGCTAAAGGTTCCTATGAGATGGTTGATTACGACGGTATTCCTTTGGGAAAGCCCATAAATGGTCTTTACCTAAAGAAATGTTTTGCATAAAATTTTGGTGAAGATCTGTACATTATTTACCATTTTCTAGGTATGCGGGATAGTTAATCTTTTTTACGTTTGCTACTACTTCTCCTACTTATCTCGTTTTTACACTTGATTTGCAGATGTCGACATTCTCTCAAAGTTAAATTGGCTTTGCTGATGGCACTAGTCGTAGTAACTAGAATTTATCTTCCACTGCCTGGGTTATCTATTCACCCAGTGATGAGCTAGTCTCTATTCATGGAATATGTCTCGGTCAAACAACGAACAATATAGTGGAATATAGCACAGTCATTGAGCTATTAGTTGATGCCATCACATTTGGTATCCAGCGTTTGATCATTAGGTTAGATTCACAACTCGTGGTATTACATTTAAATGGTGTCTATACAGTAAGGACTCCAACCATGTTAAGAGTATTTTTACAAGTCTGTCTCTTGGAAAGGAAATTTGATTACGTCGAATGTCAACGCATTCCAATATATTTAAATGCATTGAAAAATGCATTGGTGAATCATGTGTTAAATAGACATTTGCATTTATAAATTAAAAACAATATTCATTCATACATTGATCAAGATAAACATAGGCAAAAAGTAGTAGATATTTCATTAAAATAGAATTTATATAAAAGTGTGTGTCTACAAAATATGTCATTCAAAAACATAAGGCCCCGTGGCCTTTTATTTTCCGAATATGCTGACACCAAAAAGTCAAAATGTTGTCCTAGAAACTAGAACAACTAAGCATGATGATGTTGATGATAATAAACGATAGCACGAGAAACTCGATGTAGCAAACGTTTGAAAGGCCATGTAACTAGAAATGCATGTCTCTAATAGGCGCATGGAATGTCATCAATCCCATTCTCTGGGATGTTGGAAGTCAACCTCTCAAGGTTATGCTCCAACTCTGTCAGGATATCCTCTGCCTCTGGGTTAGTTGGCGCAGCGGCTATAGCCAGCTCACCTCGTCTATCGTATCGTCTTAACCCGGCTGGTTGGGTTGGACCCACATCTACACATGCATTTCGGATAATTAGCCTTTGAAGACCAAAAACACATAAAAAATAAAAATTTGAAAATATGTCAAAATGAGAAATTCTCACCTAGATCACCCCACTGAGTTCTGGTTGGAAGTGGGATATCAAGATCACTTCTATAATCCATCTCGACATATGGAAAGTCCTCAATCGGAACAATCTATTGGCCTAACCAGTCAAAAAAAAATTTCATATACCTCACTATTGTTCCATCACCTCCATCGCGTTCCATCAGTGCAACCCACCTCATCATGTGTGGATGCCTAGAAACCCCCTCACCTGCCAAAATCTATTGTGGTTGGAGGATAGGAACCCTCTCTAGGGAAAAAGCAACAAGAATGGCACCATGACTGAAATTCTTTAGTTTTCCATTCTTGCACCTAGTCAACCGGCCCTTCATATTCACCACCACTACCTCGTACTAGTTGTATATCATGGATTCCCAACATTCCACGGTCATCTGCGTTTGTGCCCATGTGGCTAAATGAAGGGTAGCACTGCCACACAATTTGCAAACAATGAAAGCAATTGTCCTCAAGGTTAAAAGATTGATGGTCTGCATATCAATTCTTCCATCCTTGGTGGTGCGCCCCTGCAAAAGTGTCGTAGATACCCATCAGTAGTATCTCCCCTCGTCCTCGATCCAAATATTGAAAGATCGACACCTCGATGAAATAGCCCAATCAAGAAGTAGATGTCATCAACACCAATGTTAAGGGGATGATTGGCAACCACAAAGCATTGTTCTTGGACATTCCAGGTCCTTACCAGCCACATCATCGGATCTACCTGAGATTTCATCCCAGGAATGAGCCAGTATTTCAGGAGGCCACAAATCCTGAGAGCCTGCATGGTGATCGGATCTGCCAAAGTTGTTGAATCATTGGATTCATGCTCTCTTTCCCTCCACTCCATTTTGAGTAATCAAATGACCTGAAATCACCATTTTAAAGCAATTAGAATCATCTTAAAAACTCATCTCATGTTTTCCTAGCTCAAAACATGTTAAAAAATAAACCTTAGGTGCCTGTGCAGCTGCCCTTTTACGAACAGGGTGCACCTGCGCAGTTTTTTCCCACAGAATTTCGTGCAGGCCATGATTTTCCGTCTGGAAATTTTATAGGCCTACGCGGGTTTGATTGAAAAAACCCACGCAGGTCCGAGGGCGCATTTTTAAACAAAATTTTGCTCTGAAAATTCAAATGAAAGCTCAAAATGAAATTTTAAACAGATAAAAAGCTAAGTTAAGGAGAGATCTTCTACCTGGAAGAAACAGTGCGTGATTTCATCCGCTGGTTGGCCCAGAATCAATCCTAGAAGTCTAGTGGTAAAAACACCTCTCTCTGCTCTGAAATGGTGAAAATGCAAAAGGTAAAAATAAATTACTTTTTCCCACTTTTATAAGTTTTTTTGGAGCTAAAAAATATTATTGTTTATGTTTAAAACCTCTTTGGAGGAAAAATAACATTTTTGAGCGGTTATGACGAGTTATTAATGTGTAGGGTCGATTAGGGAGCGAAAATGAATAATTTTGACAGTTTAGCAAACTTTTATCACCTTTCATGCTCTTAAAAAATTATGAAAAGCGAAAATAATGGAGTCTTCTTTTAATCCCTTTCCAGACTCTTTCAAAATGAAAAGATTGTCGAGTACTTGCTTGTTCGAACTCATAAAAGTAAATGAACAATCATCCACTCAGTATAAGTTTACCCCTTTTACAGACTGAGTTAGCACTATTTACGAAAAAGGTATACATCGACCGAACATGTTCAATAGAGTTCTCTCTTGTATTATTTTATCCTTTTTCGGACCTGAGAGACTAAACTGATGAAAAACAACCTGATGGAGTCTACTTATGTTTTTCTTATGACTCTCTAAAAATGAAAAACATCAAGGTTTACTTTCTCCAGGCTCGTTAAAATTTTACGATAAAAGAACTAAATGAGTTTCTTTTTTGTGTCTTTTTCAAACTCTTAAAATAAAACGACATCATCCTACTCCTTTACTAGACTCGCAAAAACTAAACATTATAGGACTTGTCAAGCATGATGACACCGAACCATTCTTTCTTAGGGTTCATTAAAAATACATCGATGGACTCATCTGAATGATGAGCTTATAGTCCTAGCATATGTTACCCTCTTAAAGCTTGTAAAAAATAAAGAGGTACTTGTCAGTAATGGTGGGGGGGAATTGGGAAAAGGTGTCCATTTTACATTATCATTTTTAAAAGGTAGCATTTCTCTCTTGAATATGGCACTCCATCACACTTATGTCCGGGTTGGGAAATCCATTTGCCTTACAGTTAATCGAACCTCAGTGAAATTCTTCATAGTTTTGGGTATTATCGTTAAGTCAAATGCTGCCAAGTCATTGTCGTGTTGTTATGTCTTCAAGAGAAGTTCATCCTCAGTTCAAAACCCCTTTGCAAATTCAATGCCTTCAATCATGTCCACCATCCTTGAGTCAATCTTTGCAAACTATTTTCATTACTTGATATTACGTTTCATGTCGTAGGCTTTCCTACGACGAATCACTTCCTATTGACTTTAGCTCATTATCTAGGAAGTTGATTTAGAAACCTTCGGTACCTTGAAGCCCGCATGCCTTAATGGCAGGTTTCTTACTTCCGATGACAGGTTCTCATAGATTGTACTAGAAGTACCTTGAGAACCATTGTCATTATTGGTGGTTTCTCTCACGCTTGTCAACGGTTCACGTCATTGACAGATAATCAAGTGGTCTTTGCCATGTTCGACTTCAAGACATTCACTTGCATATTTAGATTC
This sequence comes from Pinus taeda, assembly GCA_000404065.3. Taxonomy (NCBI): domain Eukaryota; kingdom Viridiplantae; phylum Streptophyta; class Pinopsida; order Pinales; family Pinaceae; genus Pinus; species Pinus taeda. The sequence continues at coordinate 246,248 of APFE030500146.1, read as the reverse complement.
GTACTATGTATTGAGAGATGGAGATCAAGACCCTAGATCTAGTTTCATCAATCCAGGTTGTGAGGAAATTTTATATTCATGATTACATAGATAGATGGTTGCATCCGTGCGGTGTCTACCATCTATATAACTTTAGTTTTTCCATGCTTATTCATTGAGTTCGCTTTACTCTGAATATGGGAATGCCTACCTCAAAGATGATTTTTGATATATATTTGCATTGTGTTCCTTGAATGTTCCCTGCAAGTCTCCAACCATTGCCTCTGATCCTATCCTTGGAATGATAAAGTGCTTCAATCTTTTAAACTTGTTTTTACAGACTTCGCACTTTAGGGGGCAATCTATTACATGTCAATTTTTTCGCCATGACACTTGATCAGTTTATGGATATGTTTACCATCCATGAACATGTTTGAACCAGCTCCCTCAGAAGTCAAACAACCCAAAATATTTTGAAGTATATAAGAAATTTTGAGAAAAATAGTTGTCACACCTTGTTAAGTTCCACCTGCATCATTTTCTCTAGAGTTTCCAATGCATGCACTGAAATTGACTTTGAGAACAGCGCAGAGCTGTGCTCTGTCTGCCACTATAAACCCACCTAGGTGAATTCTAGAAAGTAAAAATAAAAGTACATTCTAGAAACCTAGTTGGTCGAATATTTCCCAACTGAAATATTCCAGGAGATGACTATTCGAACTATAACCCTCGGATGATGCATCTCCATCCCTTTTCTCATGGTAACCTAATCCCTCAATGAAGGAGTCTCATCCTCCTCTTTTGGATTTGAAACTTCCTCCTCTTTGCCTATAAAATGAATAGAGGGTAGAGGGATTGAAGATATCATAACTTAGAGAAGACAAACTTATGTTGTTGGTTTGAGATTGGAAAGCTTGTCATCTAAGGAGGAGATTGAAGGCATTTTGGAGGGACCTCATGGCACTAAGGTGAAGGTTGTAAGGCTCCTTTTAATCTTTGATTAATACAAATGAACAGTTTCTCCCATTGATTTATCTTATTCGAATAATGAATGGTTTACAATTGTTTATAATGTTTATTAAGGAAAATTTAATTCCTAATTTACTTGATCATTGGGTTAGGCCATTTGGATTATTATATCGCATGTGCTTTTGATCCTTTCATGGTCGATGTTTGCAGGTCTTATCAAGCATTAAAGAGATGCATTGAATCACAACAAGGGATATTCATCAAGCATTTCGTGAAAGAGGTAAGAGGCTCATCCGTTAGCTTTAATTCTTATAATTCAAACAAGTTTGACTTAAGGAAAGAGTGAGTTCAATTGTCTTGCTTGTTTCTAGTTTTCATCAAGGATCTAGGGAGATCGCTCTTGTCCGCAAAGGGGATTGTCTGGTGTAACAAGAGTGGTTATTTTTCTTCCTTTGCCATTAATTTTTGTGCCTCCTCCGCTTTGGCCTCCTAATGAGTCAACCAAGATGCAAGGGCCATCAGTTGCAGGTGCCCAAACTTTGCATTGGGATCCCAAACATTCATATCAGTCAAGGTGAGGTCATGCATGTATAATTCATCCAATTTGGCTTTGTCTTCTATGCTACTTTGGTCACACAATTCAATGAATTGTTTGTAATCCTAAAATGGCATGGATCCTTGTTGTGCTGAGGTATTAATTTGGAACTGCATCCACTGCTCTTTGAGAAAGTGTGTAGAAGACTTGGATGGTTGTCTGCATTGTAGTTCCTCCATGGAGAGGCTTGCCATTGTGGCCATTTGGTTTCCTTCTCTTGCAATTTCTTCCTCAACCATCTATTTTCCGCATGTAGTTGTTCTCTCATTGTGGATTGTTTCTCCCTTAACTCACTTAAGTCCTTGACCATTTCAAGGACCTTCTCTTCCATGAGACCCACATCTTCCACCTTTTTGTATTTAGAAATCTACATCTATCTACGGGTCCTTCCTCTTTCTGCTTCAAGTTCAAAGAAAAGTGGGATTGAAATTTTTTGTGGAATAACTCTCCCTCCTTCAATTAATTTATAAAAGGAGCTCAAAATAAGTTGTGGACTAGGCTCTTGTAGCTCTAGGAAGTCCTTATAAAATGTTCTTGGGGAAGTTGCCCCCTCCTATTGTTGTTGTGTTGCCTTTTTCCCTTCATGTTGCTCATTCTACTCTTCCTGTAACACCTTTTGTTCTTCTTGTAGCACACTTTGTTTTTCCTGTAGCTTCCCTTTTCCTTTTTGTTGGAGTGTGGTAGGTGTCTTGGGTTGTTTAGAAAAGGTTGATATAGTGGTGTGCCTCCTTACATATGCTATGGGAGTCTTTGATATGGTTTCTAGAGAGGTGGCCTCCTCAACTTTTCTTTCAGTGGACCCTACCACCTCTTTTTTACATGGGGACTCTTCAATTGTGATAGAGGCCTTTGTGGGAGTTTGGGGCCTTCCTTGTTTAATCTTGGTGATTTTCTTGGTTTTAAAATAGAGGGGAGTTTTCCTTTGACTTTTCTTCTTGGGTTTGACTGGTGTGCTCAAGGTAGCTAAGGTGGTAGCTACCTCTTTTTTAGTGGGTCATGGAGACAAACTTGTTTGTTTTGGGGATACCCCTTCTTCTCTAAATGCAGTAGTTTTCTCAGGGATTGGTTCTTCTTGTTTCCCCTCCTCTTCTTTTTCTTCTTTCTCTTTCTCTACTTCTTCATCCATCTTTGGGTCTTCCTCTACTTTCTTCGCTTCTGTCTCTCTTTCCTCTTATGCCTCTGCCTCTTCTTCTTCTTCTTTCCCCTCTCTTCCTCCAGCACTAGAGGCTAGGGTCTCACCTAGTATGAGGGTTTGAGTGTCAATGAAAGTCTCTCTGTCCATATCCATGAATTTGGACCAGAGGACAAGGATCCTTAGTTTTTTCAAAGCATCTACCACTATCAGTTTGATGAGGCCATGGTGTCCTAGGTGTTGGTGCTTTCTCTCTCTCATGTTTTGGCTCATGTCTGTGATGGACTATAGGATGAAATAGGGTACACTGAGTCTTTGGTCTAGCGGAAATTATGCTTGAAACCTTCGTTCATGGAGCAATCTAAAATGGTATCCATAGACTACACTCAACCTTCCTTCACAGTAGATTAATTTTAGGATATGGTAAGCCACCTCATCCCAAGGATAGATTAGGCTTTCCCACCTAACTCCATTTTTGTCTTCAATAGGTTTTTCATCAGCAGTGAAGAAGTTCTTTTTGGCAATGGCATTACTAGTATTTTCTTCTATTCTTTGTTGGATCCCTAAGGTAAGGGTTGTCACCCTGCTAATTAACTCAAGAATGCTTGAAATAGTTAATCCCCTCACCACAGTGGTGGCACTGACTCATGTCTGAGAGTTTAGTGCCATTGCAAATTCATATGTGATGTCATCATCATATCCCTTCAGTAGTTCAAATAATCCTAACCACTCATGTATTCTAAAAATGTCTAATACAAGAGAGTGATGATGAATTCTTTTAGTGTCTGTAGGCTCCCTTCTATTAAGTCACCCTCCCATCTCTTTCCTTTATTTTCAATTAGGTGAAGGAGGGATTCTTCATGTAATAGATTAGATGTGTAATTTATTGGAAGCAGAGCATTGAAATTCTTAGTTGATGCCAATTTGTTATAATCCCTCTATTCTACAACCAGACAAGTTCTTTCAATTCATAAAATGACTTATATTTCCTCTGGAATTTAGGGTGCACCAGCATACAATTTAAGGACAAATGAATGATAAGGTGCACTTACTTTTACCACATGGCCTGAGATAAGGATAATTAGAGACCAAATCAACTCTTGGTAGCATTCTTGCACCCTTTGATGCTTCCTATAGCAATTTCTTGGGCTCCCTATAGCTTCCCATAGCTCCTCTTTTAGAAATGTCAAAATAGGGTTCAACTCTCCTCGATGGCTCCCCAGACTCGTCCTTACCTTAACTATTTTTGAAATGAGCGTAGATGCAAGAGAATTCGAGCCTCGGTACATTATATGTTATTTTTGGCTGCGGCTCAGAGCACTTTGATGACTTGGCAGAGGCACGAGCTTTCCTCTTTTGGACCATTGTCCCCACCTGGAGTAATCATTCCCTCTTCCCTCGTAATCACCACCCATATCTATGATCTAATATTGACTGATGTGACACCTCCACATTACATGAGGGCTCATAAATCACTTTTTGTTCACTGAGCAAGGGTGGCGAAGCTAACTAGCCACCTCCAGCTTATAAAAATACCTCTTCTCGACATTCATACATTTTTCATTATTTACACATAGGGAGGAGAAGAGAGGTTGCCATACCTATGCCTACCTCATGATTGAATGATGTAGGGGTGTGCATGATGGAGTATTGGACCTTTGTACTATCACCAAGGGAGTTGTCTTGATGTTTTTTTATGTTCCTGTGTATATCTTCTCTGCTCGTCATGGTATTTGATTGTTGTTGTTGTTATGTGTGTAGGTCCTCTGTTGATGTCCTAGGTGTTGTTGTTGCTGCTGGAGAGTCCCGCTTGGAGTGGAAGAATGCCTCATGAGTTGGTATCACCCCTTCTACTTCATGGAAGGAAAAAAAACTAGAATTATGGCTTTTCTGTAATGGTTGCACCCTTTTCTTCTCTTCAAGGTCTTTTAACTACATGGGAGTGATGAGAAAGGGTGTAGATGGCTTGGAGGATGATACTAGGGTTGTTATTGAGTAGTGAAGGTTTGTGAAAATGGATAGGGCATGCTCTATGTTTTTGTTTTTTATAAAATTTTCAGGATGAGACAAAGTAGAGGGTCGGTTTTGAAATATATTGACTTTTCTTGTGATATGAATGATGGATGGGTGATGGATCAAGGTGGGAGAACCTTGTTTACCTTTGGAAAGGTAATTCTAGGTGGTATTCTCATTTGAATCCCCTACCTTTAGTTTTTCAGGATCTTCCTGTAGCAATAAAGAGAGGGGTTGAAATTTGATTTTTGAGCCACTAATATGATGGAGAATGGTGAGGACATGGGTTTGGATGGAGAATATAGAGTGGATGGAGGGAGAAGTGGATTGAATCTTGATGATGTTGGCCCTGTAGCTTTGGAATTTTCCACTGTCCTCAAACCTGAAAAATGACAAAAAATATTAATAGACATGTTGTGGATCCATGCCCTGAGATTCTCCTTTATTTTTATTTTGTTTTTTTTTTTTAGAGAGAGACACATAGGTTGCCTCAAGAGAGGTTTTAAACCTATATGCCTACCCTGAGCTCCTCAAGGGAGGTTTTCACCCAAGGATCTTTATATTTTCTTTTTCTTTACTCCTGGGCTGCCAAAGGGAGATTTTGAAGCCAAGAGTTGGCCTCAGAGGCCTCACAAAGGTTTTCATCCAAGCCTTTTATTATTTTTCTATTTTTTTTTCACAAAAAAATAGCATCTAAGAATGTTGTGACTTGGAAGCTATGACACTTCCAGTCACATTAACCTCTTTGTTGATGGTGCTGATGAATTATTCCTTAGACTCAGGGTTTAAGTACACCTTCAATATGTAGCCATTGACAAGCAAGGGAATTCCTTCCTCATCAATGGTCCTGACTTGAACAGCTCCATTGTCATGGCATTTCTCTATCAGGTATGGACCTAACCATCTTGTCATTGATTTTCCTTTGAAATCCTTGAACCTAGAGTCATATAGTAAGGCCAATCCCCTTCTTGAAAAACTTTGTCCTTGATGTCCCTATCATGCCAGACCTTCCTCTGCAAATGGATAACCTTGGTGTGTAGGAGGGCCTACATTCTTAATTCATCCAAGCCATTTAACTGGAGTAGCCTCTCCTATTTTGCTTTGATGACATCTAAATCCAATTGGGCTGCCATTCTCAAAGAATTGTACTAAAACTCAATAGAGAGCAGAGCTTTCTTTCCATAGACCAAATCATATGGGGTAAAACCAGTAGTTGTTTTCCAAGTTGTGTTATAGGCCCAAGTGGCCTCCACTAATATGTCTACCAAATCCTTCATGTTGTTGCTCACAACCTTGTTGAGGATGCCCTCTAATGCCCTATTTGTGACCTCTACTTGTCCATTGGCCTGAGGATGATAGACAATAGATTTTTTGTGCTTGATATGGTGTTTCCTTAACATATTCTCAATCAGATGTGATGTGAATTGAGCTCCATGATCGGTGGCTATCTCTCTGGGGTACTCAAATTTGTAAAACACATTCTCCCTTAAGAGCTCAGCCACTTTCTCCTTTGTTGTTGCCTTGACAGCCTTTGTCTCAACCCACTTTGTCAAATAATCAGTGCACACAATGATGTACTTTTTTTTGCCTTGATGATGGATCAATTGGCCCAATGAAATCCATGCCCCACTTGTCAAATGGATCCAAAGCCACCTAATGTTGGAGGGGCATTTCATCCTTTGGTGTGGGTTTCCCCATCCTCTGGCACTGGTCACATCTTCTGGTATACCTTCTTGCATCTTAGTGGAGGCTGGGCCAGTAATAGTCAGCTTGTAGAGCTTTGAAAGCTTTTCTCTTGGCAGAAAAATGACCTCCACAGGGCCCATCATGATAGGCTGAGAGGATGCCAAAGGATTCCTCTTCCCTGACACATCTCCTCAAGATTTGATATGGTCCTAGCTTGAAGATATTGCCCCCAATCCAAGTGAAAGGGGCGCTCTTTCTTACAATTATGCTCTTCTCCCTGGATGACAAATTGGGAGGAAATTTTGCAGCAACTAGATAGTTGGCTATGTCAGCAAACCGTGAAGAGAGCACTGAGATAGAAAATAAGTGCTCATGTGGAAGTTGATCATCAACCATCCCTTCATCACCTACATGCAAAGCAAGTATAGACATAAAATCTTCAACTACATTTTCTTTTCCTAGATTTTCAATGATAGTTAAATCAAAATGCTGCAACAATGGAAACCATTTAATAATTCTAGTATTCACATCAGGCTTGTTCATCGAGTATTTGATAGTTGCATGGTCAATATGCACAAAAGTTTGGTATCTAATGATGTAGTGTCTAGACATGTTCAATGAGTGTACAACAGCTAGGAGTTATTTCTTAGTCACGGTGTAGTTCATTTCAGCCTTAGACATATTTTTACTAATGAAGTAAATGGCATAAGGTAACTTACCACCTATTTGGCCTAAAGTTGCCCCTACAACTTTGTCAGATGCATCAACATGGATATGGAAAGGAAGAGTCTAGTTCGGGCCTCTAAGTATGGGTGCAGTGGTTAATTTGTCTTTCAAGATCTCTAAGGCCTCTTGGCAGCTACCTGTCCAACAGAATTATGAGTTCTTGACCAGCAATCGAAACAATGGTGAAGCTACTTTGCTGAAGTCCTTGATAAACTCCTATAATATCCAGCTAAGCCCAAGAAACTTCTAACATTCGTCTGCTTTTGAGGAGTAGGGACCCTTTTTATGATGGAAATTTTGTTTGGGTCCACTTGTATTCCCTCCTGAGATATTAAATGGCCAAGGACAATCCCTACATTCATTAAGATTTCACATTTCTTAGGACTAAGCGAGAGGTTCATTTCAATGCACCTATTAAGTATTTTTCCCAAGTTAGAGATAGCCTCCAGGAAGTCACACCCATAGGGAGTGAAATCATCCATGTATAACTCTACAAAGTCATGAACCAACTCAACAAAGATGCTCAGAACTACCCTTTGAAAAGTGGCAGGGGCAGTACTTAATCTGAAAGGAAGGACCCTATAAGAAAATGTACCCCAAGGATAGGTGAATGTAGTTTTGTCTTGGTCCTTAGGGTTGATCTAGATCTAGTTGTAACCACTGAATCCATCCAAAAAAGATAAGAACTTCTTCCCTTCAAGGCCATCTAAAACTTGATCAATGAAAGGTAAAGGGAAATGGTCTTTATTGGTGGCTTTGTTTAGCTCTTTGTAATCCACACATATCCTCCACTTCCCATTCTTATTTGGGACCAAAAGTAGAGGGGACACCCACTTTTGCAATTCTTCCTTTACTATGTCTTTGAGGGTTGGGTTCATTCTCCTCTGAGGTTAGCACACAAGTTTGCATAACTCCTTGATGTAGATGTGATGAGTACAAACCAAAGGATGCACCCCTTTCATTTCTTTATAGCTCCAACAAAAGCATCTAAGTGCCCTCTCAACATTTTTCACAACTTCTCTTCCTGGTTGGCTGAGAGAGAAGGGTTAATATTCAAGGTTCTAGATGGACCAAATTCTACAAATTTTACATGTGTAGGACTTGGGTCAATTAGGCATAACTCATTCCAAGGATTACCCTCAGATTCCTTCACAATCTCATTAAGAGGCAAGGTATTGGGGGGTTGGTTATGGAGGATTTGGTCAATGAGGTCATCTTCATCAGGTTTCCCCCTCCTATAACAACATCTAGGGTATAGATTGCATGGGCTGTTGCATGGTACACTTCATCTTCCTCTTCCTCCTCCAACCATAGGGGTAAGTCATTCTCAATGGATGGTTGAGCAAGAGGGTACAATACCAACTGTTTGGACAAATGCCCATTCTTAATGGTCATGTTCCCAGCTCTGCAACCTAAGGGAGGATATTGAGGTGTATAAGGCCAAAAATGAGGTGTGGACCATGATGGATGAGTGGAAGAGTACCAAGGTGGCAAGGGTGCATTCTGGTTGGGATGGTAACAAGAGTAGGATGCACCTTGCATGTCGTGCTAGTATGGTCGAGGTCCTTGAGGCCTCCTTTTATTGATGAAACAGAGTTGCTCAGCCCCACCTTCTACCCCTTGGTATACAACTTTCAAACCAAGAAAAGAAGGACACTTATCTGTGGCATGGTTTTCCTCACGGACAATGCAGACCTCTATAACATTTAATGGACATTCATTTCTAGGGTGCCTTTTAGTGCATTTAGGGCAAAAGATAGTTGAGGCCCTTTCTACTTCCTCTTGTCTCCTCTTAACCTACATGGTATCCATTTGCAAAACAAAGGTATGTAACATTTCACTTTTAAAGTCCTCAAACATGTTTCCAATTTCATTCCTGATGGGTTATGTGGAGGGAGAGGAACTGACCAAAGCTTGACTAGCCCTACCCTTCTTCCTAGCAGTGCTAGAATGGTTTTTTAACATTGTTTTGATGTATGCATAGGGTAACTGATAGATATCTTCCCTAGACATCATGTTGAGGGTTTCCAACATGTCCTCTTTGATTCCTCAAAGAAGGACTAACTTAAGTGATTCGGGATCAAGGGTGCATTTGGCCCTCCTATAACTGAGTTGGAATCTTTCCTCATAGTCTTATAGGGATTCATCGGCTCCAAGGGTCATTCTAAAGATTTTCTCTTTGGTTTATTTGGACTTACAATAGTCCCTTTACTTGTTGTTAAAGGCTTGCTGCATCTGAGCCCAGGTAGCAATGTTATCCCTAGGTAGACCCATGAACCAATGCAAGGTTGCATCCTTAAGGGTAGATGGGAACAACTTTAGCTTTTGGTCATCAGAGGTATAGTCATAAGTCCTACAGACAACAGCAAACTCAAACATAAAAGTATTAGGGTCCTCAGAGGTTAAGCCATGGAAGTGAGGAAGCAGAAGGGCTTATATTCTTCATCCTAGTATCTCCATTAGTTTCTATGATAGTGAAAACCTCCTCATTCCTATTTTGAGTTGGTGTGGGTATGTGGAATGGGTTCTTCTTCTTCCCTAATAGGTTCTTCAAAGATCTCAGGTTGTTCACCTAAGGGGTCTTCTAACTCCCTTGTAGTTAGAGAGGGAATTTGACAGTCACTAAAAAAGAGTGAAGGTTGACTATTTGATGGTGTGGGGGTGTTTGGAAAGAATTTTCCTAGAGTGTGTCTACTCCTACAAGGCACGAAATAAAACTTTTTCTTCTTTTATATGATTTTTTCAAAACTGAATGCAAAACAGAAAGAAAAGCAGAAATAACATCTACCTAGACACCTCCCTGGCAACGACACCAAAAAGTGGTGAGCCCTGGTATTGCACCAAGAGTGTTGCAACTCCAAGAGGCTCCTCAACTCTATTTATTGACCCAGTTCGTACAAACTTCAAGGTGATAGTGTTATATACACAATAGATGGAATTTTACTCATACAACCCTCAACTAGGTCACTTGATCATTAGGGCTCCAAGACCATTCTTCTACTTAACTAGGGAAGATTAACTACTAAAAGCATGATTCAAAAGCTAGTCCTAGTGCAAAAAAAAGTAAATGTTGTTCAAATCTATCTTGTAAATGTTGTCAAATTGTAAATGCTACTGACTATAGAATGGAAAGCTACACTAATTGCAATCAACCATCTAGCTATCAAATTCACTTGAAAGTAGAAGATTATTCTACTATTGGGCCTTGAAATTGTTGTTCACTTCCATTGCATTTTCAATTATATTTTGATATTGTCACCTTCACTCCACCTCCATTTCATTACATTTACCTTACCATTATCATTATTGGGTCACATTTATGTTTTTCCAAACTTTATTAATTCTTAGCATTTTTAAATGAATTTATGGTTAAAAAATTAGAAAATAATGTGCATATACTTATACCTAACAAGTGGGATGAGATTCTTGACATGTGTAGGTCAAAAGGAAGCTTCTAAAAGACCTTTATGTGGCCTTCCAAAACCAAATTCGAATTTGAGTGGAGAATATCATGGGATCATAAGAATATGTGTCTCGGTTTTCTATTTGTATTGAAACTCTAAGAAGATGTGTCTTATCATTTCCTATTTTGATTGTAACTTTAGAAATATAGGAAGAGATTCATGGACTCTCATTAATGAGATAGCTTCTCTTCTTTTTGTATAAATAGGGGAATTTTTCTCTTATCATTTTATGTGTAAAGTTGGGGAATTGCTCATGTTTTGAATAAAGAAGAAGACTTGCATTTGGAGCTTCTCAACTTTCCATCCTCATACTTTTGGATTGGCCAACTACAATATGTGAGATTTATTTGTTTTCATAGGTTAAGATTTATTTGCTTTCATAGATTAAGATTTATTTCTTTCTTAATTATTGTGTAATCTTATGCTAATCAAAGCATCTCAAGAACATAATTTTCTCTTTTCCAAAATTGGGTTGTGTTTGAAGCATTGGAGCATACAGTGATCTTAGTTTTCCTTTACATGTTTTTACAATGCTTTCTTTGGATTAAGTTTTACATTCACTGTTTAATCTTATGTAGAGCATTTCAAGAAGGTAGTTCTTCCAAAATTGATTGCTTGAGGCATTTAGAACAGACAGTGGTTTAGTTTCCTTTCGCATGCTTTTATCATGCTTTTTGGATTAAATTTCTTATCTATTTGTCATCTCATGTTCAGCATTTCAAGAAGGTAACCCTTCCGAAATTGATTGCTTAAAAACATTAGATTACACACTCATTGCAAGTTTTTACATGTTTTCTTTTACATGCTTTCTTTATGCTTTCCTAGATCATGTTTTCTTTCATTTAATGTATAATCAAGTACTTAATCACTTCAAGAAGATTGCTTCCTAAATTGAATGGTTAATGGGTATTTGATCATACAATAGAACATTGTTGTCTTTTCCATTTGTTTTAGATGGTCATTGTTATTTTGCTTTCAGTCCATGAATAGGATTAGTTTGATTTTGATCAAGAGCTTTCAAGGATAAGAAAGAAAGTGATTTCATTTTCATCTTGTCATATGAATGCAATTGTATTTAGATTAATGCTCTGTTTTTCATAGATTAGTTCAAGTACATTTCCTTTTCTTCCTTCTTTTTCATAGTTTAATCATTTCATTTAGAGTAATTCCTAGTTTAGTTTCTTTCATCAAAACATTTCCTTTTATTCCTTCTTTAGAAATTAGTTTTCAACATTAAGATTCATTAGATTTTGTCCATTAACATTTAAAGATTTCATCTAGAAGCATAACTTTCATTTCCTAGATTAATTTCCTTAGGCATAAGAAACAAAACCCCAAAACAACATAAAAACATACTCAACAAAGTAAGAAACAAGGTTAACTAAGCACATAGTGTGCACCACACTTCATCAATTTACTAACCTCGGTCAATAATTTATGTTAGCAATTTAAGACATTAAATTGACTAAGCATTTTGGTGTCGTTGCCGGGGAAGTGTACTTAGGAGACCTTATTTCTTACATCTAAAAAAAAATAATAATTTCTCAAGTATACTCTCCTCCTGCACTTCGTGAAAAGAGAATTTTTTTATGTTAAAAAAAATCATTTCAATTAACAAATAAAACAAAAATAAAAATAAAAACTAAATAATAAAAATACAAAACAAAACATTTAAAAAATAAAATACAAACATATAAAATTAAAAAATAAAAAATGCATAAAACCAATGCAACAAACTTACCACAAAACATTTAAAATGAAATACAAAATCAATGCATAGTCATTGAGTACAAAACGAATGCCAAATATAACAAAAACCCCACCATTGAGTCATGAATTCAAGAAGACAAGACAGAGAGTTATGAACAAGCAATTATGAATGGCGAAATCTGTTTTATTTTACTTGTCATAAATTGTGGTTTGCATACTTATTAAAAACTTGCCATAAATAAATTGTAAAAGGATTTCTATCAGGGCTCTAAGCTTAGGTGCAACTAATGATTTGTATAAAAATGACAACGACATGTTGAAAGCGGGGGCGACGATGGTGAAAATGCATCCTTGAAATCCATTGTTCGAATCAGGCTCCTGCAAAAAAATAAAAATATAAAAACAATCTGACTGCGCAATCGCTTAATAACTAAAATCATAAATGTAAGTTTAGTGGTTAAATCCATTTTGCAGGGTAAGAGAATGTGTTTGAATAAAATATAATAATCTTGGTGTTGTTTTAAGAATTTTACATGTGGGCGTAATGGTTGGACAGTTGGAAAATTAACAGAATGCGTGATGTTGATATGAGCAAAATCCTCCAAAACCTATCTCTCTAGAGGAAAATCGGGATTTTTGTTCGCAGAATAAGGAGGAAAGAAATCACGCCAATATATTCTCCAGCATGATCAAAGAATTACGATTTGTTGATTTTTTGCTGCAGAAAGTGTTGCTCCATAATGATGGCCACATAAGCTCATTTTTCTGTGTGCAGATTTTATTCAGCATTGAGTAACATTTGAATTTGTTTGATATCAGGTATGCTGTAGTTGAGAAAAAGACGCATTGAGCCCACTCACCTCGAGTGATTGGAAAAGATTATTTGGTTGCTAGTTCAACATGGAAAACGTTTTTCATTATAGCAGTTTGCCAGAAATCGCACCAATTTAGACACACATTTTTAAAACACATTTTCTGAGCAAACCTAGGTGAATTAGAAAAATCCAAGACATGGGTTGTTTCGGGAACATGGTGAATTAAGTAACCCTAAAATGGTTTTCTGAATTTCACAACCGTTTGAGCGAATTTAATGATTCTTCAAAGCTCTGTTTTGTAGATTGCGTGAGGAAAAAACGATTTGTTTTGAATTGTTTTAACATTGCAAGTTGAAAGCAGGAAACCCCAAGTGAATAACAAACTCTGCTCCACATGGCATGAGGTCTTAGAGTTCAATTTGATTTAATAAATTTGATTTTAAACACATATGTGTCTCATTCCCTATGTGTCTCATGATTAAAAAATAAATAATAATTTTTTTTTCATTTTTTATTAATAAATTTTTTTGCTAAAGAAAATTAAAAATAAATAAATAAATAAATTAAATTATTTTTTTTTGCAATGATGCAATCAATTTTTTTGAAGCAATTTATAAAAACAAAAAAAACTTGAAAATTTTATTGAAATAATTTTTTGTACAAGTACTTTTTCATATTTTTGTCGTTTTAAATATTTTTTACAGCATGTTATTTTTGCAGCACAGATGATGATTCAATAATGACTTCCACGATACAACAAATCTTTGTGATGGCAATTATTTTACTGAGCATAGTGCATGAAGTCATCCAACAACAGGGAGTTGATTTATTTTTCATAGTTATTCCTTAAAAATGGATTGTTATCAATATCATGAATTGGACCGAATATAACACTTTTGATTTTCCTTAATCTGCTTCATTTGACATTCAATTTTTGCGTAAAAATCAGAAAGAAATTAGCTATTTCTTTTTTAACACACTTGTGTTCTTTGTGTCAAGTTTTTTTTGCAGGTTTAGGATGATTGAATGATCAACAAAGAGATTAAATTGTGACAACAATTGGTCTTCAAAAGACCAATCTCATGAGAAACATAAGAACAAGTCCATGTCCATATTCATCAAAACCATTACTCTTGCTCCCTTTTGAATTATAAATCCAACCAAGAACTTCAAATCAAGCCATAGTTATTTTCCCAACAAGAGTCAGTTGTTCATTTTCCTTCATGCACATGCACTTTTCGTCTACTCCACAAATAAAAGTAAGAAGCTTACTCTCATGCTTATTGTCCATTGTCATTGTTATTTTCCATTATCATCTTCCATTTTCATTTTCCTTTTCCTATCCTTTTCATTTCGCAAGTAAACCCTGCTTCAATGCAAATTATTGATTCCATAGTCCTTTCAGTCTAAAATCCTTGCAAAAACACCTTGACGCTTGCATGCCTTAGTGGCAAGTCCTCATGCCGACGAACAATGGGAATACATCAATGTCCCTTGTTCATCGGATCTTTTAGGTACTCGACAACAACAAAATTATTCATACTTAGCAAGATGTGTTTGGGCATCTTGACTCTCATTGTCATCAATGGTGAGAGTTCTCGTGTTGACTAGTGGCATCCATTAATGGCCGCTAAGTCAACAATTCTTGTTATGTTCGACATCAGAACATCTAATCACATAGCAGGAATTGTGCCAATGAGTTTTGAAGACATGAAGACTATCATTTTCAGCATTTTAGAGCAAATGTAGAAGACATGCAGCTACGGAATTAGCTGACAACTGCAGAATCTAATAACAGTTGCAGAAGCAAATAACCGCTGCAGAATCAGATGGCAGCGGCAGAATCATCACCATTCCGCAGAAGATTCAACAAGTTTTAATAAAAGCAATAAAAAGTCATATTGACTTTTTTCTCCATGACTTGTCCAACCACTTGAAGAAGATTATGATCATAATTCTGCAGCCACCACACATGCAACTCATCCATTTCCAAATGGTAAGTTAAGGTATGCCATTTTCTAACTTTTTACCATAAAATTCCTTGAAAATCTAGAATGATAATTTTTGGAGAAAAAAAAAAAAACATTTCTCTTCTCATAAAACTGCCAACACCATCAATTGGGGGGGATACATTCATATTCATATTTTGTCATATTCATACCACATTCAAAAGCCCACATACTTTCAAAAGATATTAACTATTACATTATTGTTATGAGCATACAAAGGCTTTTCAAAAGTACTGAAAAGATAATTGGATACAAACACAATCATGGTTGTCACACAAGAACCAACTATGATGCAATCCAATAAAGATATACTTTGCAACAATAATGAAATTATCATTATGCAAAGTTCAAAGATCAAAAATGAATGCAACAACAAAATACGGTTGTAACATAAGAACCAACCATGATGCAATTCAACTAAAAGACTTTGTAGAAGTATGAAGTTATCGAATGATATCATGCAAAGTTAAACCAAAGCTCAAGGATCAAAAAGAATTAATGTAATAGATTGCATGAGGACATGCAATAGCTTCAGTTGGGGGGTATGTTGAGCCTTGAAATTGCCATTCACTTCCATTACATTTTCACTTATATTTCCATATTGTCACCTTCGCTCTACCTTTATTTCATTATATTTACCTTACCATTATCATTATTGGGTCACATTTATGTTTTTCCAAACATTATTAATATTTAGAATTTTTAAAAGAATTTATGGTTAAAAATTAGAAAATTATGTGCATATGCTTATACCTAACAAGTGGGATGAGACTATTGACATGTGTAGGTCAAAAGAAAGCTTCTAAAAGACCTTTATGTGGCCTCCCAGAACCAAATTCGAATTTCAGTGGAGAAGATCATGGGGTCATAAGGATATGTGTCTCAGTGTCCTATTTGTATTGAAACTCTAAGAAGATATGTGTCTTATCATTTTCTATTTTAATTGTAACTCTAAAGATATAGGGAGATATTCATGGACTCTCATCAATGAGATAGCTTCTCATATTTTTGTATAAATATGGGAAGTTTTCTCCTATCATTTTATGTGTAAAGTTGGAGAATTGCTCATGTTTTAAATAAAGAAGAAGGCTTGTATTTGGAGCTTCTCAACTTTCCATCCTCATACTTTTGGATTGGCCATCTACAATGTGTGAGATTTATTTGTTTTCATAGATGAAGGTTTATTTGCTTTCATAGATTAAGATTTATTTCTTTCTTAATTACTGTGTAATCTTTTGCTAATCAAAGCATCTCAAGAAAAGAATTTTCTCTTTTCCAAAATTGGATTGTGTTTGAAGCATTGGAGCATACAGTGATCTTAGTTTTCCTTTACATGTTTTTACAATGCTTTCTTAGGATTAAGTTTTACATTCACTTTTTAATCTTATGTAGAGCATTTCAAGAAGGTAGTTCTTCCAAAATTGATTGCTTGAGGCATTTAGAATAGACAGTGATTTAGTTTCCTTTCTCATGCTTTTATCATGCTTTTTAGATTAAATTTCTTATCTATTGTGTCATCTCATGTTTTGGATTTCAAGAAGGTAACCCTTCCGAAATTGATTGCTTAAAAACATTAGATTACACATTCATTGCAAGTTTTTACATGTCTTCTTTTACATGCTTTCTTTATGCTTTCCTAGATCATGGTTTCTTTCATTTAATGTATAATCAAGTACTTAATCACTTCAATAAGATTGCTTCCTAAATTGAATGGTTCATGGGTATTTGATCATACAATAGATCATAGTTGTCTTTTCCATTTGTTTTAGATTGTCATTATTATTTTGCTTTTAGTCCATGAATAGGATTAGTTTGATTTTGATCAAGAGCTTTCAAGGATAAGAAAGGAAGTGATTTCATTTTCATCTTGTCATATGAATGCAATTGTATTTAGATTAATGCTTTGTTTTTCATAGATTAGTTCAAGTATATTTCCTTTTCTTCCTTCTTTTTCATAGTGTAATCATTTCATTTAGAGTAATTCCTAGTTTAGTTTCTTTCATCAAAACATTTCCTTTTATTCCTTCTTTATAAATTAGTTTTCAGCATTAGAATTCATTAGATTTTGTCCATTAACATTTAAAGATTTTATCTAGAACCATAACTTTCATTTCTTAGATTAATTTCCTTAGGCATAAGAAACAAAACCCCAAAACAACATAAAAACATACTGAACAAAATAAGAAACAAGGTCAACTAAGCACATATTGTGCACCACACTTCATCAGTTTACTAACCCCGATCGATAATTTATGTTAGCAATTTAAGACATTAAATTGACTAAGCATTTTGGCGTCTTTGCCGGGGAAGTGTACTTAGGAGACCTTATTTCTTACATCTAAAAAAAATTAATAATTTCTCAAGTATACTCTCCTCTTGCACTTCGTGAAAAGAGAATTTTTTTATGTTTAAAAAAAAATCATTTAAATTAACAAATAAGAAAATAAAAATAAAAATAAAAACTAAATAAATAAAATAAAAAAATAAAACATTTAAAAAATAAATACAAACATATAAAATTAAAAAATAAAAACAAAGATCAAGAACATTGGTTGGCATTCATCAAAAGAGAGTGGAGAAGTCCTAGATGGAGGTGGTGAAAAGATCCCTTTCCTGTAGATCCAACAGTCATGTAACATCACGTGCACCTATTCTTCTTTTCATTTGCAAAATATTACAATCAATGGTGGAAAAGATGAATTGAATTTGGAAACTATCTGACTGATGCTAAGAACTTGATTATGCAATGAATTAAATTCTAAGCTACAACAATCATATGTAAAGAAAGATGAAAAAAATGTAGACTTTTCCAAGAAATAATAAACAAGAAATCACAATGTTTTTGGGTTGTGATGGTGGAGTCCTCTAATCATGCTCCCATGAGGCCACAATCCTGAAATTTTTTGAGGAACTATACTCTACTGAAATGCAACAACTAATCAAACATTATAAGCTAAAAAGAAGTATAAATACATAAGAGGGACCTAAGCTACTAGGGTTGGGCCCAAACCCAAGAGCTTCATCCCTCTGGACTAACTCAGTGAGGGATCAAAATGAAACTTCTCATTATCATTCCAAAAATCTCAAATACATCATCAAAAAGTGCTTTAGCACAATAACCTCTTAGCTACACCAAAAAATTGAATCCTAATGACTTCTTCGCATGTTTATTTATACAAAAGGGTAGCTACCAACAGCTCCTTAGAAAATAGAGATGTTTGTATCCCAAACTCGAGAAAGGTGGATCTAGATCTTCCTTGAACTACACTAGCTTGCCTGCCAATGACCTCGGCCTGCTTGGCTGCCAATAACCTCGAGTTAATGAGATATAGAGTGGTGATCTTTGACTTATTGGAGGAGTTAAGGAGGTGGTCAACCTCCTAGAATCTCTCCTTGTTGTCTACTTCGAGCTCTTACACTCAAATTATCTCAAAATTGCTCCAATTCTTGCATTTAAGACATATTAGGCCACATGACATAACAACACATCTTTTATTCCTCACAGTAAGCATAATATAACAAAATTTGTAAATAAATGTGAGAAAGAGATGATTTTAAAGCTAGAGGATGGCATTGTGACCCTTATGATGTACCTATTGGTGAGCCTCATCACTTGGCACCTTAATGAAGCACTCTTCATCAACTCCATCCTCCTACTTAAAAAGGTTAGCTTTTAGAGCGCAGTCCCTGAACAAATGGATGAGCTCATGTCATTAGCTACAATGGAAAGGTATGTATTTGTAACCATTTTGAATCTTGAAAGTTGATGTAGATAGATCTTGGGAGGCATATTTTCCCTGGTTGTTAATGCTTCCACTCCCAATTTTATCTCTGTGGGAACTCATTCTTTTGCAAAACACTGGAAACTATTAGATATTTTTGGGTTATCCTTGGTTACTTGGTTTTTTTTTCTAGAATTTGTTATGCTTGACAACTTAATGAAACCCTCTTCATCAACTCCTTCCTCCTCATTCAAAAGGTTAGCCTTTAGAGGCTAGTCCCTAAACAAATATATGAGCTCTTGGCATTAGCTACAATGGAAAGGTATGTGTTTGTAACATTTTTTAATCTTCTTGATGTAGATAGATCGTGGGAGAGCTTTAGAACTATTCATGTAACACAAATTCCCACATAAGTAGTATTTTTCGTTAAAAAAAAAAAAAACAACTTTTATATTCATTATAGGTAAATATACATGTTATGTCTTGTAGTAAATTGTTGCCGGCTCATAGCCATCTTTTACAAAATATTAAAAATATATATATATTCTTAGGATCTATGTAAAAAAGGATCGTGTTCACATGTTCTCCCATTGTCTACATATATAAATTGGCATCCATATTGCTTTCCATATGCAAGAAATCAATAGTGGAAATGTAACAGCCACTGGTTGATTTCCTATGTAAAAATAAAAATAAGACCAAGGTCACGAGACAAATTCCAAGCTGAATGTTGGGCAAAACATAGGGATGGTGTATCACTTGTGATTAATCAATGGCTATGGAAATTGGAAAAGGCATTAGTGAAGGTAAAGAGGCATTAATTGGCATTTTATTTATGAAATAAAGGAAAACAAGAGAAAAGGGAGATGAAAGGTCACATATTTGCATGTGAGGAAAATTGAAGGAAAAATGAAGAAAATAGAGGCCTCAATGATAAAAAGGATTTTGAGGATCAGCTCACAACTTTTGGTTGGTTTAGATTTTTGTTAGTTTTAGCTTGGATCTCTCTTCTATTCCCTCATTCTCTCACACTCTTGCACACTTTAAGAAATCTTGGAGCATTCTCAGAACATGCTTGGAGCACTCTGATTTCACTTGGATTGGAGAAAGAAGGCAAAGGAAGGAAGGAAAGCTCAAGGGGACAACGGGATCAACAACTATAACTGGATTTCTTTGCAGGTAACATGTTGCATGTGTGATTTCCTTATTGATTTATGGATGCATGGTATATGCATGTAGTTTTCTAGTCATGTGTTGTCATTGGCATGGAGGATTGCCTGGATTGAAAGTGGTTTTAGCCTTGCCTTGTCATTTCCTGGATAGCCACGGTGTTGTGGGTTTTTTCCATCTGATTTTTTTTTTTTTGTTAGTGCTCATAATTCCTTATGGTTGTGGGTTGGAACAAACACTCTGGAAGCCTTGGAACAACTTGCATTGAGTTACTAATCTTGGAGCCTACGTTGGAAAAATGCTTTGGAGCCCTTGATGGGTTGAGTTACTAGTCCTGGAGCCAAGTTGGACAAACGCTTTGGAGCCCTAGAAGGTTGTGGGTTGATTTAATAGTTCCTGGAGCCCTAAACAGCTTGGGTAGAGACTAATCTGGTTGGTGTTAGTGATGTCTGACCGTGAGGTGGAATCAGTGGTTGAGGATTGAGGTGGTTTTGTCTCTAGAAGCCGTAGTTTGGTTTTGCTTGGTTTATTCCATGAGATCCCACATTCATGCTTGGAATATGGCATGGGGGTGATTGGCTAAAAGAGAGATTTGGTTCATCCTAATCTGTGTTTGGGTGGTACATGGATATCCCTAACTTGGTTGGCATTTTCATATGTTAATAAGGGTTATTCTTCTATTGTGATTCATGTATAAATATTGGAAATATGTTGGTGATATTATGGTTGGGTTGCCATGGTTTATATGTTGGTTATTTTTTGGTTATATATTGTTCATATAATGTGTATCTTTTATGGCTCATGTCATGAATGATTTAACGCTTGATCAATTGATGAATGTATGGACTAATAAGTGTTATTGCAGCGATATGGAGATGGCATAGGGCCTTCTCAGTGATTCTCAGATGAATCTCATACTTTTATGATCATATATGCATTTATGACCTGTAGCTTACATGTTTGCCATGTGTTTGATGAAATTTTTGTTATGTTTTAGGTAGTTTGGGTCAAGTTCTGCCTTCAAGTTTGTATGTTTAGCATTGTTGTCATGTCATTATTTATTTTGGAAAGTTCCAGGAAGTTTTGGGTAGTGGAATCTAGGCTCATATCTCGAGACCGCACCCTCTGAATTTGACGATTTGGGTCACAACCGCACCCAGGCAGGCTTGTACACCCGGTTGGAGGCGTATAACCTCATGAAGGCCTTACCATGCATGCAGTTGGGGTTTAAAGTGTGTGAAATGAAACCCCAACTCAGGATTTGGTCACTTGGGGTAGTTCTTTGACCCCTCAGTGTCCTGTAGGCCTGAGGGGTGAGTTGAGTTTCCAGGTTGTCATCAGTTGCCAACCCCACTTTCATAATTGAAGCTTGGAGGTCAAGTTATGTCATAGTAACTCTTTGTATCATGTTTACCCTAGCAGGTCAGTGAAACTAGGTAAATGTGGGAGGGGTGATTACAAATTGGTACCAGAGCTCCTAGGGTCAACACTTGGATAGGATGGGAAGAATTTGTTTGTCATGCATGTGTGTCAATTGCATATGTGTTCATTATGCATGCATTGTGATAGTCATTATTGCAGTAATGTCATAATGTATAGTTTGATGATGTTGACATTGAGATAATTGATATGTTTATTTCAGTATATATACATATGTTGTGCAAATCCGGATTTACTATGTAGACGAGATAACCTCCCTCGAACTTCCATGAGGTATGTTGATTATGTTTATATTTGGTTATCTGGCATGGTATGCTTGCATGAAAGAGAAGATCAAGATGAATAGCAAAATGGTGGACTACAGTTCACATGATTCTCCCTACAAATCAAATGAACAGCATGGTGATGAGTACTCCCCTAACATAGCAAATACATTGAGAAGTTTGGAAGCAGAGACTAGAATTTCTAAGGGAGATAATGACAGGATCATTTAGTTGCAAAAAGACTTTCCAAAGGATAGGAAAAGAAAATAGAGGTCAATGCAATGATTCTTCAGAGTCTATCAGATTTGTAGAGACAAGGATCGCTTAGGATCAGTCATGGACAAGAGGAAAGGACTAATGGGGCATATGGCAGCAGGTCTCAATCAGGATATAGGTTTGACAAGGATGATACATTCAAAGATGGTAGGTTCTTCGATACACCTAACAGGAGGGGTAATGATCATGGGTTCTATTCTAGTTCTGGATGAGAGAGACAAAATCGTCATCACTGTCAACATCTGTATAGGAGGAATAAGAAGTAGTACTTTCCAGAGGAGTTCAAGAAATAAATCCTCCTACATTTGATGGAGAAATGAAGCCATAAGATGCAGAAGCTTGGTTGTTTGGGATGAATAAGTTCTTTAGATTGCATGATTACTTAAAGAATATGAAAACCATGATAACTAATCTCAGTCTTAAATGAAAAACATACATTTGGTGGGAAGATGTGAAGAATGTCATAGGAATTCGAGAAGAGTAGTTGACTTGGCGTGAGTTCGAGAGACTTTTCATGAATAAATATCTATCTAAAAGATACTATGATGATAGGGCAAAGGAATTCTATGAGTTGAAGATGATATTTATGACCGATGAGGAGTATACTAGCATATTCTTGGAGTTGTTGAGATATGTGCCTTATCTTAAGGAGGAGAAATCATAGACTCAGAGCTTCATCAATGGGTTGTTGGTGTTATTCAAAGACAAAATTGAGTTTGATGAGCCTAGAAAGTTAGAGGAATCCATCAAAATGTTGAAGCACTGTTATGAGCAATCAAAGTACAAGACCGAATCTAAGAATGATTGGAAAGGTAATGAGTGTAGGAATTTACAGGGTAAGTTCCTCAGACAGAACACCAAAGGACACCGCTCACAAACAGATCACAGATCAACACACTAATATTCTTGACATGGTTTCACACAGTCAAAGAGGGAAACAGTCCACGGCCTGAGCCAACGCGGCCACTTCAGGAAATTTATTAATAAAATAATGGAAATTGACATAAGCTTCTCTCATGAACGGTTACCCTACAAATGACCCTCCATGCTCTTTAAATAGAGATCATGGACCAATTGGGTGTTAAGCCACGGATCAAGTGTCAATAATACCGAGGAGAGAATGAATCGTCGAATCACTACATATCATGACCATCGGATTGTAAGTTACAAAAGTACATGGTAAAGAAACAAACTTTAGCTAACTCTACACTAGACCAAGTTATACTTAATTGTTTCCTATGTGTCGGAATATCCTAACATCCCCCCTTAAGAACAACTTGGGGTAGAATTGAAGGATGTACAAATATGACACAGTAGGAGAAGGAAGGAGGCATTAGAGCCTATCCCCCCTTAGTGACAACTTCTTGAACTCCAACCATAAATCAAAGTTTAGTAAACTTTGCCTCTGTGAGAGCCTTTGTAAAGATGTCTACAACTTGATCATCCATTGAACAATATTACACTTCAAGAACTTGGTCGTGAATGAGCTTTCTAATGAAGTGCATGTGCAGTTCAATGTGTTTGTTGCATTGATGTTGGACTGGATCTTTGCATAGATGAATGGAACTTTTATTATCACACCAAAGTGTAGTCGGATGATGCTGCTGAAAGCCAAACTCTGACAGGATCTGACGAAGCCACAGAGCTTCCTTACTAGCTTCTACGGCACCACGATACTTTGCTTCTGCTGAAGAAAGATAAATGGCACTTTGTTTCTTGCAAGCCCATGTAATAGGTCATGAACCAAGAGTGAACACATAACCTGCAGTAGAATTCCGCTCATCAGGGTCACTAGCCCAATCAGAATCAGTGATACCAACCAATAGAGGAGATGCTTCTGCACTGTAATGAATCCCAAACTAAACTGTACCTCGAACATAATGAAGTATTCTTTTAGCTGCTTTCCAATTACTTTCATGTGGGTTTTTCATAAACCGAGCAATAAGGCCAACAACAAAGGAAAGGTCAGGACGAGTATGGGTCAAATACAAAAATTTTCCTACAAGTTGATGGTATAAGGTATCATCAACTTCAAGGGAAGTACAAATGACTGAAAGTTTGGCTCCAGACTGAAAGGGAGAAGGGGCTGGCTTACAGTCTTACATGTGAAAATGGCGTAGAAGCTCACATGCATACTTGGACTGGGAAAGGGAAATACCTTCCTTGGATTGCAAGACTTGAAGACCAAGAAAATAATGCAAGTGTCCTAAGTCTGTCATTTCAAACTTCTTTTTAAGGCTAGACTTCACATGGTTTATAAGGTTGGGATCACCAACTGTAAGGACAAGATCATCAACATAAAGAACAAGAATGATAAGAGACTTGCTTGCTTTCTTGGTGTAGACAGTATTGTCAAAATGACACCTAGAAAATCTAGTTTCTAAAAGAAAGCTATCCATTTTGGCATACCAAGCCCAAGGGGCTTGCTTAAGAGCATAAAGGGATTTCTTAAGCTGACATACAAGGCTAGATTCTATTTGTATAAAGTCAGTAGGTTGTTCCATATAGATTTCTTCATGAAAGTCCCCATGCAAGAAGGCTAATTTAACATCCATCTGATGGACTTCCCATTTTAAAGAGGCAGCAAGGGAAAGAACAAGGCAGGTAGAGTTCATTTTGGCAACAGGGGAGAAGGTTTCAGTATAGTCAATGCCTTCAACCTGTGAAAAACCCTTAGCAACAAGACAAGCTTTATGTTTGTCAACTTTTCCATCTGGTCTGTACTTGGTTCTGTAAACCCATTTACATCTAACAAGTTTTCATCCCTTTGGAAGGGGAACAAGGTCCCATGTATCATTTGCTAATAATGAACGATATTCTTCATTCATAGCTGCGTCCCAATCTAGATGGCCTGAAGCTTCTGCAAAGGTGTGAGGATCATAATTAGTTGAAGCTTGAGCCAGTAAAGAAAAGGCTTTATCAAACTGAGGACGTGTACGTCGCTGATCTATAGGATCACCGGCAAGACCACCTGCTGCATCCTGAGTAGCACGGACCCATTTTGGAAGCTGAGGAGCTAAAGGAGGATCCTAGGGGAGGATTGTCATCCTCGCTATCATCATCTGAAGAAGAAATATTTTCAGAAGTAGAAGGGATAGAGAGAGGTGGCACATCTGCCGAACTAGGCTCATAGGCTGATATATTTTCAACAAACTTTACATCTCTTCTAATGATAACATTTTTGGACTTAAGTGGAATAAGTCTATATCCTTTGACATCTTCAGAATATCCAACAAAAATACACTTTTCACTCTTAGGTTATTAAGCTTTATGTTTCTCATCTGGAATATGGGCCCATGTTTCACTTCCAAAAGCACGAAAGTGACTTACATCTGGTTTAACTGAGCTCCATGCTTCTTCTAGAGTGATATTCTTTAAAACCTTACTAGGAGTGCGATTTATTATGTAATTTGCACAATTAATTGTTTCTACCCAAATTAAGACTAAGTCCTTTAGATTGAAGCATACAATTAGCGGTTTACTTTAAAGTACGATTCTTCCTTTCAGCCATTTTGTTGTGGAGTAAATGGAACAGTATGTTGCATTTGATTTCCATTCTCGGTGCAAAAGTTGATGAATTTGTTGTTAACGTATTCTCTGCCATTATCAGATCTTAGCTTAAGAATTTGATGTCCAGATTGTTATTCAACAAAGACCTTAAAGGCTAAGAACATGTTAAATACTTCACTCTTGAGTTTTAAGAAGTATACCCAAGTGCGTCTAGAGAAATCATCAATGAAAGTTAAGAAATACGTGTAGCCAGAGAATGAAACAACTAGAAGTGGACCACATAAATCACTATGCACAAGTTGTAAAGGGGTTGAGGCGTGCCAAGAGGCATGTTTTTCAAAACTATCCTGATGATGTTTTCTGAGTACACATTCGGAACAAACACCATCTCTGCAAGATACCATTGGAAGACCTATCACCATATTTTCTTTAAATAGGTTCTAAAGGGAGCAATAGTTTAAGTGACCAAATCGCTCATGCCAAAGTTTGCTCACTTCATCATTATGAGCAAAAAATATCGAGGGAAGATTTGATGACCCAAAGTTTTGTTAAACTTATACAACCTTGTAAAATCATCAGCAATGCCAGTAGCTAAAATCTGTCTAGAATATCTTAGGTCCTTAATTACAACATCGTGAGGTGAAAATTCAATGATTTTACCTTCACCTGAATGAGTTATCTGATATACAGATAGAAGGTTGCCGGATAAGGTTGGAACACATAATATATCATTAAATTGAACATTGTCTATATGAACAGTTCCACTTACTACAACACTAAGAGATCTATCATCACAAACATATATATGTTTGGTGTTACAATCATTTAAAGAAGAAACATGGCTTTGTTTTTGGCCATGTGATAACAAGCACCAGAATCAATGAGCCACTCATGAGAATTAGAAGAAGAAGATACATTTAGTGCATATTTTGGCCATCTTATAAGAAGCTCCAGAATCAATGAGCCACTCATGAGAATTAGAAGAAGAAGATGCATTTAGTGCATACCCAGACTGAGATGTTTGACAACCACATGCAGAAAGTGTTATTCCTGAAGAGGAAGTTGAAGTTGAAGAGTGTTCCAAATGGATGTTATGATTCTTCATTCCTGTTTCCAAGGTTTCCATCTTCTTAAAGCATTTGGATTCTAGGTGGCTATCTCGATTACAAAAGTGGTAATGTCTATCAGTCTTCTTCCCTTTGTTTTTATTTGCCTTATCATTTTGTTGAAATGATTTTTCATTTTGAAACTGAAATTGCTTATGACCCTTATTTGGTTTAGGACCATTCTTTTTAGGATACAACTTCTTAGGATTCTTTGAATTTGGTTGTTGTTGGGTGGCTAAGGCTTTCTTAGAGAGTTTCCAAGATTGAGAAGACCAAGGTGTAAGAGTTTTTCTTGTTCTCTTATTAAAGAATCACAAAAGGCATCAAAGGAAGGGGACTTGCAGTCTTGTTCTTGAGAAATGAAGGCTTCTCTTATAGAATGGAAGGTGGAAACAAACACAGATTAGGCTGGTCCCAACTTAGTAAGAATGGAATAGATAAGGTTACCATCTTCTTTCTTAACCTTAACACCTTCCAAGAGAAGTCTAAGGGTCTTGAACTTAGACAATAATCTTAAATGGAAGAAAAATTATTGGGGTCCAATGTAAGAAACTCATTTTCGAGTTGATGGGTTCTAAGTTCATTTTTAATTCCAAAAACTTTAGTGATCTGTTCATTGCTTCATTAGGAGTATCAAGTTCTGCGATATGGAATCTAAGGTCTGGAGAAATCGACATTCCTATCAATCCACGTGCTTGATCTTGCCTATTTTCCCATCTGGTTGCCTTATCTTCATTTTTCAGTTTGGTTTCTTAGCCTAAGGCTATTCTATAAAGACCTTTACTCCTAAGTAAATCCACAATGTAGGACCACTATTGGAAATAGTTGGTGTTGTCAAGAATAACTTGGCATGGACTTTCCATTTTAACATAAACTGAAGCTATAGATGCTGAAACTAAGTGTTCCAATGGAAAGATCTCGAAAAATTAGGCTGATTAAAAAAAAAAACGGCTCTGAAAATGGCTTCCGGATGAAGTGTTGAAAATGGCAACGAGAAATGCTAAAAATAGAAGTGCTAAAAATAGCTCTACTATAAATAGCAGTTTGGGTACTAGTGTTGGATTGAGCAACAGGGAATGAAAAACGGAAGTGCTAAAAATAGCATTGCTTTTTTTTAGCAGTTCAGGATAGATTCCAATTTCAGTCAGTCTCTAGATTAAAATAGGAAGTAAAATTCGAATTTGAACTTAACAGTTGTTTGAAAATAAATTAATTAATTCACCATGAGTTAATTAGTTGTGAAAAATCAAACATGAAGCCTATGTGAGGACATGCAACAGTTTCTTTATTAATTGAGGAATTTATCCATCAGTTAAAGAGATAAGGATGAGTTCTAATTTGAGTAGTAATTAGTTGGCTCAGTTAACTGAGTCAAGTCCAGTTATAATTGATTTAAACAAGTTGTTTAAATTAAGTAAGTTCAGTTAGTTAATGCATGCTTGCATATAACTGTTGTACTTCAAATAACTGAAGATTCTCTTATGAATAACTCATGCATGTCAGTTCAGACAGAGACCCAGTTGAGATCAAAGGAGGGACAGTGTACTATCAGTTGGATGGATTTTTCCTATAAAGGAAACTCATCCATGGAGAAGGATTTATCTCCTTCGGGACTGTGTAGTTGGATCAGAGGTTAGTCAGTGTGTGAAGAGGCCAATTCACACAAGTGGCTGCACTGGACCCCAATCATAATTGCGCAAAGAAATAGGAGGCTTGGAGGGCAGAGGAGAAGGCTAGATAGAGGCCTTTCACTGTCTATGAGCAGCAAAGGTATTGCACAGAGAGCAAGATAGCTTTTGAGATGATTCTTTTTGTAATACTAAACATATTTCCACTTGTATGATAATACAGAGTTGGGGTTTTAGGCTGATGCTTTCCCCGAGTTATTTATTCTATGTTATGTGTGATTGATTTCTCCTTATCAGTTATATGTGTTCAATTGATCTTGCTCAATTCGATTAAGCTTCTGCATAATTGTTTGTAGAAGTGGATCAAATATTTTGCTTTAGTATATTGCATTATCAGGGGATCTATAGGTGGGAGTTTCTACATGAAGAAGTTATGGCTTTTTGAAGAAAAGTTGTTGAAGATGCCGACGAAGTGCGGGAATGTGCGGAAATGAATGATAGTGTTATATTTAAAAAAATTTGCCCCCTTTCCAAGTTTAATCTAATTAGCTCACTTTATATATATATATATATAATGACTCACTTTTTATAATAAGTGAAAGACCTTTTACAATAGTACTTATGAGCCACCACTAAATTGTAACTTAAATAAAAGATAAAGAGACTTTAGAATTACAAGTGACTCACTTTTTATAATGGGTGAGAACACTTTTACATAAAGTAACTTTAAAACATAAATTACATCTGCTTTTTGAAAAAGTAACAATGTATGTCTTGACTCCAACCAAGTCTACTCAAACATCTTCTAACCGACCGATAGGGAAAATACAGTACTAGTTAGCCATTCTCAGTTGAATAGGTGAATATTCCAACTTGGGTTTTCCCATAGTTTCCCATGACTTCTTGGGGAGGATGTTGACGTCAAATCCCAGATCGAGCATCACATCCTTAATCTCATGCCCTTCCACCAAAGCATTGAGCCTAAACTCCCTTCCAGTCCTCCGCTCCCTCTTCTTGACCCTGTGGGAGTGTCATTCTGAAAGGTTAGTGGTCATACGCCCACCCGTTCATACAGGTCAGGCAGGGGTATGTATTCTATAGGTCACTATAGTGAGAAAGGTACAGAGGTTGGTCATTCATTTCCCCGGGCTATCAATTAGGAGGGAATGAGTCAAAGCAGGGTGTATTATCACCGTTATTATATATGTAATTACGCTATCTCGCCGAGGTGCACATCTCTATCTCTACCCGCCAAATAAGGGTATTTGGTGCTGGTGGATATGTATCTATAGATGGTGTTGGAGCTGTTGGTTCTACTGAAATTGGAACAATGACAACTAGCTTTGGAACTAGATATGGAACTGTATGATATGGATATGCTCGAGCTAAAGGATTTGCTGCTATGGGATATGGCTATGGATCTTTGGCTCAATCAACAGCTTCAGCAACTGCATAATGAATAGAGTCAAAAGATTAATCCACTTAGTAAATGGCTTAAACAATCGGATCAACAACTAGAACAACTGGAACTGATAGATTTGTGGCTGCTACAA
>APFE030500146.1:189405-215876 GCA_000404065.3 Pinus taeda | reverse complement strand
ATGAAGCAGCCTGGTTGGAGTTGGTTTAACGGATCGAAGAGTGCCACTACGATAAGTTTCATTATGTAAATACCGAAAATAACTTGTCATGGGAGCAGCCAAAAAATAAGAGATTAATTTATTGAACAACAAAGAAAGACGTATCGTACGTAAGTAATTAGAATTAGGTCGTACCTTATTCCCCTATCTTTAGTTTAGTCAGGAATAGTGGTCCAGTAAGGTGAACATCTTCCCCAGTACAGCTCAGGGCTAGCTGGGTCCCTCACGTTCATTCACGGAGTGTGTTGTAATCACCCGTTCCAAGATAGAGGTATAAATTAGGTAAGGTCCTCGGCCCCATAGTTCTCATTGATCCGTATTAGTGCTAGTTATCCCCGGTAGTCACTATAGTGGGTGGATATAGTAGTTGAGTTTAAGGGGGCCACAGGTGATCCGTCCACTGTGTCTTGAGTAGCTTCATAAGGTCCCATGCATGATTCATTAGTCTCCCTAGTGTTTCCGCTCACTCTCTACGGCCGTTCTACCGGTATTCTTTCTTTATTATCCCTATATTATGATAGAAAGAGACAACCCCTGGATGGCTGGGATAAGAAAGAACCGGGCTTACTTGATTGCTTGATGGTTGATTCGACTGACTCAACTTCTGCTGGAGGATCTGAAACTGCTGCTAGTGGGCCAGGAACTGCTCAACGGCGGGTATGGAACTACTCTACCTAGGTATGCTTATAGGTTTGCTTACTTTGGTGCTGCTAGCTATGGATCTCGATCTTAAAATATGGCTAACCACCTAGGGATGATGTTGTTAGTGGTGCTACTGCTGCTGGAGGCAATGAAATTGGTGGTTTAACGCCTGGCAATGAAATTCGATGATATGCATTTGGGCTTTTGTTTCATTGGTTGATGCCCGTTCCAACTGGATCTTCGTATATGTTATTAGTCTTATACTGAGAGGGTGGATGGGAGAGTGTGTGTGATGTGCTCCCACCAAGGTTAGGCAACGGGAAGTGGCCAATAACTTGAACTGAGCTCACCTCAGTTAGCCCGATAGGGTTCGTTTCTAGAGCTGTCTTTGGGGGGCCACGCGAATTGGGTAGAAATCACCTAAGAAGGACTAACCTCACGTAGCTATGACCTGGGCGGTAGCTAGATAAGGGACGGGTGCTCAAGACCCCAACTGGAGGGTCTATTTAGTAGATTTGAAAAGGTTGCTGTAGAGTTCGTTCTGAAGGTTGCATCACTTTAGGATGTGACGCTAGGCCTTCAATCACCAAATAGATGGGACGCTAGCGAGAGACCCATAAGTCCTGCTAGAGACGGGCTGCTAGCGAGTAGGGAGGCTAGCGAGAGACCTACACCCCCACCAAATCAAAATGACGGGTTTGGTTCTCTCTTTTTTTTTCATTTTGGTATTGGCTCAATACTAGGTCAAGGGATGTGTAAAGATCCACTATTGGATGAAATAGGTTCTGCGAGTTCAATTGGTTGAGTCTCAGGTGGTGTACCATATTGACGCGATCGAGTAGTGAATTTGATGTCACCTGAATCAATATAGAGGATGTTGTAAGTTCCATTTCCAGACTGGGAAGGAATGGAAGGTGGTGTAGAAGGATGGGTTTCCAGTGTGGCCACGTGTCCTTGTGTTGGGAAAGGGTTCCTCATCATAGCTCTATTCTCATAAAGTAACTTTGGACCAAGTGAGCTAGTTTAAAAGATTAGTAATTTTTTGAAGGCTTTTTTTTCTTTTTTTTCTTTTTTCTTTTTTTTTTTTTCACCGAAGATTTGGGGTGCATGCTTACTTGAGAAAGCTCTTTTTTGCCTACAAAACAAAATCCACAAAACCAAAAACGAACATACAAAAAAAAACAAACCTTATGGCTTGAAGTTAGCTTTACCCGGAAACTAACAATTTTCCAAGATCACACTAAGGTGCGGCGGAAAAGAGCATATGCATAAAAAATAAATAAATAAACAAATAAATTCCTTTCTGTTTCTAATACCATGTAGGAATTTAGAGGGTAAGTTCCTCAGACATAACACCAAAGGACACTACTCACAAACATATCACAGATCAATACACCAATGTTCTTGACGCGGTTAAAACCCTCAAAGAGGGAAACAGTCCACGACCTGAGCCAACGCAGCTAATTCAGGCAATTTATTAATAAAAGAATGAAAATTTACATAAGCTTCTCTCATGAACGGTTACCCTACAAGTGACCCTCCATGCTCTTTAAATAGAGATCATGGACCAATCGGGTGTTAAGCCACAGATCAAGTGTCGGTAATATCGAGGAGAATGAACTGTCGGATCACTACATATCATGACCGTCGGATTGTAAGTTACAAAAGTACATAGTAATATACTTAACTATTTCCTATGTGTCGAAATATCCTAACAATGAGAAAAATAAAGAAAATTGGGCTAAGAAGAGAGGAAAACCTTAGGATACAGATGACAAGGAGAATGTAGTGATGCACAAGAAGTTCAATGCAACTGACAGAGGAAAGAGATTTTAGTCTGAGGAGCAAAACAAGGGAGAAGGTAGGAAGCCTTTGCAATGTGGGACTTGTGGCAAGGATCATCGCAGGAGAGATTGTCCATAGAATCAAGGTGGAAGACAGTAGACTTAAAGTGCTCAGGAGGCAAAGACTATTGGGGTTGTTGGACAAATTATTCCTTGGATTTATGCAACATTATATAATAGGCAGGTTGATCATCATGCATCTATTATTGAGATGGAAGGTAATATTTGTGATCAATTTGTTTCTATTTTGATTGAACCTAGATCTAACTATAGTTATATTAGCCCTGACTTGGTGGATAATGTAATAGCCCTAGCTAAAAACTCATGTAAAATATATAAGTACCATGGATGATGGGACATGTATTACAAGTTGAATGGCGGAGGAAACATCCTAGTGGGTTTTGATTCAGTTTGTTATGGCTAAAGAAATTGGCAAAAGAAATGGCTAAGGCTTTGGAAAGGCAAAATGGCATTTTTGGCACATTTATTTACAAAAATTAAGGAAATTAGGAGAAAATGAAGGTGAAAGGTCACAGCTTGCATGTGAGGAAGAAAATTAGGAAAATAATGTAAGATGAAGAAAATGGAGGCCTCATTAATAAAAAGGCTTCTTAGGATCAGTTGGCAAGCTCTTAGTTAGTGTAAGCTCTTGGCTGAAGTTTGGTCAGTTTAGTTTTGGATCTCTCTCATCATTCTCTCTCTCTCATACTCTTGGAGACTTAGGGTTTTCTTTGAGCACTCTTGGTGGGTTTGGCATACTTGGATTTTTAAAGCAAGAAGGCAAAGGAGGAGCAGGAAATCATAAGAAGGCATCAGGATCAGCAAGTACATCAGATTTGCTTACACGTATCGAGTTGCATGTATGTTTCCTTCACTATTTTTTGCATGCATGGCATATGCATGTGGATTATTGGTAATGATCTGCCATTGGCATGGACGATTGCCTAGCCTTGCCAATTCCTAGATAGCCATGGAGTTTGTGGGTTTATTTCCTTCTTGTGTTTTTGGTTGGTTCTCATGTTTCCTTAGCTTGTGTTGAGTTACTAGTTCCTAGAGCCTTGGTTGGACAAATGCTCTAGAGCCCTGTAATAGCTTGGGTTGAGTTACTAGTCCCATAGCCTTGATTGGGAAAATGGTCTAGAGCCCGTCGGCAGCTATTGGTTGAGTTACTAGTCTTAGAGCCTTGGTTGAAACAAATGCTTTGGAGTCTTGGATGGCTGGGATAGAGATTGGTCTGATGATGGTTTTGTGATGTCCGACCATCAGGTGGAATCATTAGTTGATGGGTTGAGGTGGATGGCCTTTGGAAGCCCTAGATGAGTTTTGATTTATGTTTTCTATGAATGATCGAGGAAGATCCTGGAGGATTGATCCAAGTGGATCTTCAAAAAGTACCAGTGGCATGGTAAAAGGCTCAAAATTCAAAGTGGCAGAATATGGATAAACTTAGCATTGGATCAAAGTGCTCGTCATCCTTATTCCAACGGTGTGAACGACACTCAAATCCAATTTCATGTGAAGAAGTTAGAGTAAGTCAAAGTTGATGTTTGACTTGTCCAAGTGGCAGGAGGAATGACATGGAAAACACTCTCAGCGAATGGGGAAGTGCCAATTTGTAGGCTTCCATTGGCCCCGCATTTCTCTTATCACAGGAAAAGAGGTCACGGCTTAAGGAGAATCGGCCCCGGCAGGATCCCTGCTGCGATTGTGATATCGCATATCGCAGGTCGGAGGAGGAACGAGTACTTAAGAATCGGCCCCCGACAAATCCAGGTTGCGATGCAATATAATCGCCATCACATATTGCACAAGTTCCATGCTGATATACATGTTACTGATGGACTCCGCTGATTGTGATTTGTCGGGAGGATCTGGATGCGATATTTTATAAATTGCATTCTGTTATCCCGGCGAGCCCATGATCATCACAAAGCTTGGGTCTTTCGCCGATTGCAATTGCAATGGGGTCCCCTGGATATGATATGTTATATATCATGTTTTATATTCCTAACGAGTCCACTGTATCATAGAGTGCCCGTTGTTTGGGCCTGAGACTATCTGCCAATGGTTGGAAATGCCGATAGTCTTGTCGTTGGTTTAAATACACAATTAAAATAATTTTGCCATGTTTGTAAGGGTTGTTTCCACATACTATTTAGGGGCCCGAGAACCTCTGTGGAATACGCCTGCTCACTTAACTTGGTCTATTGTTTGAACTACCTGGATATTGAGGGATTTCCACCATGCTTATAAAAGACCATTTTTGTGTCGGAAGAAGAGAGAGAGGATCAATAGAATAGTTCAAAAGTATTGTACAACAGACCTTGACCCTGGCAACAAACCGGGACCTCACCTTGAGTAGCCGAGAGGCTCTGAGAAGTTACAGAAGGCCCGATTATCCAAATTGGTTGTTTGGATAGGCATTTTTGCATGATTTTCACTAGGAGTTCAGTGGTTTTGTATGTTTCTG
The DNA here is from genome assembly GCA_000404065.3 of Pinus taeda. Classification (NCBI taxonomy): domain Eukaryota; kingdom Viridiplantae; phylum Streptophyta; class Pinopsida; order Pinales; family Pinaceae; genus Pinus; species Pinus taeda. The sequence continues at coordinate 210,881 of APFE030500146.1, read as the reverse complement.
AAGCTGGGCTCTCCATTATTTGTCCATCTTCTAGCTTGGAGGTATAAGGATTGTAAAGAATTTTGCTTTTACTTTTATCTATTTTTATGACACTTAATGAAGGAAGGCCTCCCCACTATTAAGCAGGGCCCAAAGACATAGTCCAAATTGGACGAACTCCATAATCAAATCATTGTGTCATGGTTTTTGTGTTCTTCTGATTATTTTCCGCATTGTTTACTTGCTTTTAAGTTCCATGGTTAATTAACTCTGTTATATGTAATTCTGATACATCTGTAAGTAAAAGATATTGGATCAAGTTTGGTATCAGAGCAGGTATTTGTAGATGCGAATTGAATGAGTTTATGCTAACCCAAAACAAGTTGTGAAAAGGAGAAGGAACACTTAAGTCCTTTGATCCTGAAGCAAGATGTGCACAACGAAGAAGAAACATGGTCAATGAAGAAGCTCATTGGGAAGAGGAACAAAATTTCCACAAGGTATTCTACAATATGGCAAGGAAAGTAGACAAGTTGTTCGCAAAGTATGAGAAGGCACTTAGGTATGAGAAGAAGGATTTCGATGACCATGGGTTAGCAAATCATGAAGATGGTGGAGAAGAGCCTCCTCCCTCTCCTTCTTTAAGTGATGGTTCTCATCCCTCTCATCGAAATTCTTAGCAGACATCTAAGAAATCATTCTTCAAGTTAGACATAAATTTTGACTTGCCCATGTACAATGGAGAGTGTAGTGCAAGAAAACTTAATAACTGGATAAGGCAGACAGAGGTTTATTTGCGGATCCAGCAAATCAAAGAAGATGAGGCAAAAGTCCAGTTAGCATCTCTTCGGTTGAGCAGCACTACTCTCATTTGGTGGGAGAGAAAGTTGCAGAAGGGGAACACAAAGTCAGGTAACCTTATATCCTCTTGGTCTAGTTTTATTTCTGCATTGAAAGACCAATTCTACCCTCTGGGTTATAAGTAAAGGGAACTTATGGACTGGAAATATCTAAGGCAAGGTAAGGGCTAGAATGTGCAAAGCTTCACTGAAGAATTTCATAAACAAGCACTGAATCTGGGCATCTCATTAGATGCACTTGAGACTTAACTAAGTATATAGGTGTGCTACATAGTTACATCAAACACTCATTATTATTGTTAGAGCCTACTACAATTGATGCGGCCAGCATAAAGGCTATTCGTCTTGAAAGTCGAGGCAAGAATGGTCGAGATGATCAAGACAAAAAGGCACCATTCAAACCTCAGCATGGAAAATTCCAGAAGAAAGGAAAAGGGAAGGATAAGAAGACTGTTGCAGCCAAGAAAGGGGACGTATCAACACCATCTTGCACTCATTGCAAGAAAGATGGTCATGATGAGGACCACTACTGGAAGCCGCATCCGGAGTTGAGACCGAAGAAATTCGGTGGAAAGGGGAAGCATAAGAGAGTGGCAACAATGCAGGACCTTGGATCAAATTTTGGTGATGAGACATTGATCACAACCGTGGGTGCAAAAGGCACTCTTTCTATTAATGATAGTTCTGATTTGGTTGCAAATACTAGTTATTTGAATGAGCCTATAAGTAATGAGCGGAAGAGAATTGAGTTATTCCACATTAGAGTTGTCATAAAACATACGAAGGCGGAAACTCTGTTTGATTCAGGTTCCCAAGAAAACTTAATCTTAGAGTCCTTAGTGAAAAAGTTAGGCCTTGAAACTAAGCCTCATCTGAGTCCATACGCGCTTGGTTGGGTAAGCGATAAAGCCAAATTGCAGGTCACCAAGCAATGTAAGGCCAGATTTGTTATCGCTTCTAAATTAGTTGATGAGGTAGAGTTAGATGTAGTGCCTTTAGACATCTGTGGAATCATCTTGGGAAGCCCATATCTATATGACAGAAAGGTCATTTTCTTTCATTATGAAAACAAATACCACCTCACAAAGGATGGGGTAGAGTATATAGTCAGAGCTCATCATACAAAAGTTAATGCTAACCTTATAAGTGCAGGACAGACTAAACAACTGGTTAATTCCAGCAAAGGGTGCATGCTCATGATAGTGAGAGCGAAAGAGGCTAACATGGTTGACACTTTCAAAGGATGTAATTCTGATCATAAGAAAGAATTATTTGAAATTGTTTCTGATTATGATGGATTATTTCAGGAACCGAGAGGATTGCCCCCTAAATGGGAAATTCAACATGAGATCCATTTACAACAAGATGCTCCTTTACCAAATGTTGGCATGTACAGGATGGCTTCTATCATGATGGAGGAGATCAAGAAACAGGTGCAAGAACTGTTGAATCGAGGAGTCATCAGACCAAGTTCTTCTCCTTGTGGCTCACTCATCGTGTTGGTGCCCAAGAAAGACAGCACATGGAGAATGTGCATAGATTACAAGGTGTTGAACAAGATCACCGGTGAAGAATCAATACACTCTCCATCACATTGATGAATTGTTAGATTAGTTGAAAAATGTTGTTTATTTTACAAAGTTGGATTTCCATAGTGGTTATCACTAGGTTAGAATTGCAAGTAGGACGTTTGGAAGACTGCGTTCAAAACCAAATAGGGGTTGTTCGAATGGATGGCGATGCCATTCGAACTGTGCAATGCTCCAACAACGTTTATGAGGGTAATGAATGATTTATTTAGGCCTTTTCTTGATCATTTTGTTCTTGTATATCTGGACGATATTCTTGTGTATAGTAGGACATGCGATGAACATGTGTGTCATCTAAAGAAAGTGCTTGATGTTCTGAAAAGTGAAAAGTTGTATTTGAAACTATCAAAGTGTGAGTTTGGGAAGACTTCTTTGATTTATTTACGCCACATTGTTAGAAATGGACAATTGAAGATAGATCCCTCTAAAGTGGAGTTGTTTATGAATTGGCCTGAGCCCACGAATGTTCCAAAGGTTCGAAGTTCTCTAGGCGTGATACAGTATTGGAGAAGGTTCATTGCAAACTTCTCCATTATTGCAGCCCACTTGCATGCCTTGAATAGTGTGAAGCAGGCCTTTCAGTGGGGAGGAAAACAATAGAAATCCTTCGACACACTGAAATAGAAGATCAGCACAGCACCAGTGCTAACCTTACCAGATCTTCAGCAACCTTTTGAAATTGAAACAGATGCCAGTGGATATGATATGGACACTGTATTGATGTAGAAAAGAAAGCTTGTATGTTACCATTCAGAGACTTTCTCCCAGGTTGTTGTGAATTATCCCACGTATGACAGGGAGTTGTACGCCTTGGTCCAAAGTGTAAAGAAGTGGAAACACTATCTAATCTACAAGGAGACCATCATTCATACAGATCATCGGCCCTTGTAGTATCTTCAATCACAGACCAAGCTTCAACAAGCTCGTCACTTCAAATGGTTGGGATTCCTCCAATAGTTTCATTTGGTGATAAGATACAAGAAGGGCGCTAGAAACAAAGTAGCAAATATGATTTCTCGCCCTCCTATTTTTGCATCTGTAGTTTTGCAAAATGTTTATTTATCATTAGAAATTTATGTTGAACAGTATGATAACAATATTGATTTTAAATAAATCTATGCAAAACTGGCTCGTGGATCGCAGGTGGACAATTATTACTTGCAGGGAAATCTATTGTACCACCTTGGCAAACTGTGCATACCTAGTGATGAAAGGGTTCATGCAATTAGACAGGCTCATACCTCTCTGGTGTCTCGTCATTTTGGAATTGAGAAAACTTTATGTCATTTGCAGAGGTTTTGTTTTTGGCCTCATATGAAAAACATTGTGACTCGCTTTGTAAAGGGTTGTGTGTTGTGTTCTATTTCAAAGCCCTCTGATAGAAAACTTGGGCTCTACACGCCACTCCCTATTCTGAGCCGACCATGGGAAAGTGTGTCCATGGACTTTGTAGGAGGTTTACCTATGTCTAGGAAAGGTCATGACTATTTATATGTTGTTGTGGATCGGTTTAGTAAAATGTGTATTTTAATGCCTTGTAAAAAGCAGGTCACTGCTGAGTAGACTGCTTTTCTTTTCTTTCAGCATGTTTGGGTCTATTTTGGATTGCCCACATCTATTGTGTCAGATCGAGACTCTCTCTTTTTGGGGAGTTTTGGACCAACTTGTGGAGAATGATGGACACTAAGCTGAAAAGAAGTACAACATTTCATCCACAGACCGATGGACAGACAGAGGTTGTCAACCGCACAGTGGTACACTTCTTGCGAGGCTATTGTGGGAAACATCCAAGTTGTGGGATGAACAACTTCCTTATGTGCAGCATGCATACAATCGAGTAGCACATTCATATACATAGAGCTCATCGTTTGAGGCATGTTTTGGCTATCTACCTAGATATCCCTTGGACATGGTATTTGGGAAAGAGGAGGATAGCAATGGACGAGATGATAGGGACAAAGCACGAAGTTCATTCAATAGATATAGGGGATTCATCAGGAAGTGTGAGAGAAGTTGGAGAAGAGTCAAACTCGGTATAAAGCTTGACATGATAAGCACCAAGTTGACAATCAATTTCAAGTTGGGGACAAGGTATGGCTCCATATCAGCAATGATAGAATGAAGGGACAAGGGAAGAAGTTGAGACCCATCCGATATGGTCCCTTCACCATATTGGCAAAGATTGGAGACAATGTTTTTCCTCTTGACTTGCCTGCTTATATATAGATGTACTCAGTGGCAGATGTAGAAAACCTGAAGCTTTATAACCTCCATTGATTATGGATACCGAGGAGGTTGCACAGATTCCTACAGTGGATGATTTTGCACCAGAGTATCTAGATAAGTTTCCCGAAGATATCATACTCGGTTGGAAAACCATAACTTGACGATGGGAAGATGTGGAGTATATATGTGTTGGCTTCAAAGGAATGCATCCAAGCAAAGCTTGATGGATGGAGAAGGTAAAAGTGAGGGAGCAATTTCCTCACTTGCAAATTCACTGAAAAGCCTTTTAGTGGTCCAAAATCTCTTAGTGGGAAGGATTGATCCAAGAGGATCTTGGAGGATTGATCTAGGTGGATCTTCAAAAAGTACTAGTGGCAGGGTAAAAGCTCAAAACTCAAATTGGTAGAATATGGATAAACTTAGCATCAGATCGAATTGCTCATCACCCGGATTCCAACGATACAAACGATACTCAAATCTGAGTTCATATGAAGAAGTTAGAGTAAGTCAAAGTTGATGTTTGACTTATCCAGGTGACAGGAGGCGTGACATGGAAAACACTCTCAACGAATGGGGAAGTTCCAAGTGTCAATCTGCCATTGGTCCCGCATATCACTTATCATAGAAAAAGAGGTCGCAGCTTAAGGAGAATCGGCCCTGGCAGGATCTCAGCTGCGATTGCGATATCACATATTGTAGGTCGGAGGAGGAACAAGTACTCAAGAATTGGCCCTTAGCGAAGCCAGGTTATGATGTGATATAATCACGATCACATATCGCATAAGTACCACATTGATATACAAGTTACCGATGGACTCCACCGATTGCAATTTGTGGGAAGGATCCTGATGCGATATTTTATAAACAACATTCTATTATCCCGGCCAGTCCGCGATCATCACAGAGCGTGGGTCTTCAACCGATTGCGATTGCGATGGGGTCCCCTAGATGCGATATGTTATATATCATGTTTTATATTCCCGACGGGTCTGTCGTATCATAGAGTGCCTATTGTTTGGGCCTGGGATTGTTCGTCGATGGTTGGAAACGTCGATAGTCTTGCCGCTAGTTTAAACACGCAGTTAAAAGAATTTTTCCATATTTGTAAGGTTTGTTGCCACATACTATTCAGGTGCCCAAGAACCTCTCTAGAATACACTCGCTCGCTTAACTTGGTTTATTGTTTGAACTGAGCGGGTATTGAGGGATTGCGACCATGCTTATAAAAGGCCATTTTTTGTGTCAGAAGAAGAGAGAGAGGATCAGCAAAATCGTTTAGAAGTATTGTACAGCAGACCCTGACCCTGGTAGCAAGCCGGGACCTCGCCTTGAACAGCAGGGAGGTTTCAAGAAGTTGCAAAAGGCCCTATTATCCGAATTGGGTGTTTGGATAGGCATTTTTGCATAATTTTTCGCTAGGAGTTCAGTGGTTTTGTTTATTTCTAAAGCGGGGCTCTCCATTATTTGCCCATCTTCTAGCTTCGAGGTATAAGGATTGTAAAGAATGTTGCTTGTACTTTTATCTCTTTTTATGTCGCTTAATGAATGAAGGCATCCCCACTATTAAGCAGGTCCCAGAGATGTAGTCCAAATTGGATGAACTCCGTAATCAAATCATTGTATCATGGTTTTTGTGTTCTTATGATAATTTTCCACATTGTTTACATGCTTTTAAGTTCCATGGTTAATTAACTCTATTATATGTAGTTCTAATGCATCTGTAAGTAAAATATATTGGATCAATGAGATCCCACATTCATGCTTGGAATATGGCATGGGGGTGAATGGATGAAGAGAGATTTGGCTCAACCATTCTACAGTCAAGTGGAACGTGGAAGTCCCATCCTGGGTTTGGATTTTGCATCATTAATGAAAGGTTATTTCTCCTTGTATTTTTATGAGTATTATACTGGATTATATGTGGTTTATATGTTTGTGATTTCATGGGTAGTTCTATCCCTATTATGCTGGCTATTTATGTGTTTTATGACAACATCTATGTAAGGTTCTCATCATATATTTACTTGTATATGAATTAACAATGTATATATTGTCTAATGGATAAAATGGTAGTTAATGTGTTGAGGCATCAATGCTTCATGGCGAATCTCAGATAAGTATGAGACCCCTATGCTCATATATGTTATTTACACCTGTAGTTTACATATTTGTGATATGTTTGACGAAATGTCTGTCATAGCTAGTAGGGGTACACTCAAGGTATTAAACAAGTATTTGCTTTAGTACTATCATTTCCATGTTATTTTATCGTTTTGAAGAGATGGTTCAATTCTGGGCAATGACCTAGCCTATGGGCCTAAAAAAGTGGCTCATATCTCAGGGACGTTAGCATAACACTAGAAAATTGGGTCTTTGGACGCTAACATGCGAGCCTGTGAGAGAGACTTTGGGTTTCTGGACGTTGTCATGCCTATAACATGAGAGCGACTAAGCCTTAAGTTGTCTAAAAGCTCAGTAGGACCCAAGGGCAAGTTGTCTAAAGTATTGGATTGGTTCATGAGGGTCCTGAAGTTGATGTTGAATATTTGTATGGCATGTTTCCATTGGTTCCACTTCCTTAACATGACTTAGGAGGTTGAATCATATCATAGTGGCCTCTCATCGCATGTTTACCCCAATTGGCTAATTGCTTGGGTATATGTGGGAGGAGGGTGTTACAAAGTGGTATCAAATCATGGTTCACCCCTCAAAGTGGATGGGTTATGTGTTTGGCATGCATTCATGTCAATTGCATGTGTGTTCCTTATGTTTTTAGTCCATGTGCTTGTTGCATTTGCATGGTGTTGATCATGGTTGTAGTGACATCGCCATGTGAAGGTTGATGTTGTTGTTGTTGGGATGCGTCGTCATGACTGTATGGTTATATATGCATTTGGTATGCACGTTAGTGTTCACATGTTATTAATTGCACAAGATGTGGTTGTTGTTATCATGCATGAGGTCATGGTTTGTGTAGTTGATATGGTCATGCATTGATGAATGGACCCTAGTTAGAATGATGTGTATATGGTTTTGTACTCATGTGTTATATGTCTATATGCAGTTGTTATGCATGTATAGTAGGTAAAACATGCCTTGTGAATTCATGGTATGCAATTTAGGTCATCGTGGTATTATTGGTTGTTATGGTGCTAATGTGTTGGCCAAGATAGAGTAGGAGGTGCAGATCATCATAATGAGGTTGCAGCATTAGACTTTAGGATAAGAGCAGATCGTCATATAGGTTTGCATGTTGGGCATTCAAGTAAGTTAAGGATTGTTATATGCATTGGGGTTATATACATTAGGGTTATGTATATATCTTTTGATGTTATGGTTGCATACATGATAGATGATAGTTGATTAGTATAGTCATATGCACATGTGTCAGATAGTCAAGGATGATAGTAACCTATGGTTGTATGCTTTGCTATTGTTGTTTCATGTTAGATAACTTGATGATTAGGTTATATGTTGTTGATGAGCACGATATATAGCTTTTTGTTCTTATATGCTAGTAACTTGATAATTAGGGTTATTACATTAAGATCTTGATGTTATATGTATTCATGCTAAATTGGAATGGCTTATGCATATGGTTACGGTTACATCATTTAGTTATGAGTCAAATTATTGTGATATTATGTTATGCTAATCTAGATTGATTGTGCAGACAAGATAGTCTCCCCTAAGAGACATTAAGGTATGAGCTTGCTTATGTCACCTATTTTGTGCTTGATTGTTTGATTATGTCATCTATTTGGTGTTTGAGTGTTTGGTGTCTATTATGTCATTTAGTTGATTTATCTAACATGGTATGTTTGCGAGTTGTTTGAATGTTTGATTAGTTGCATGATATGAGTATGTGTTGCATGAAGAAATGATCTTGTTTTAAGATGGTTGTACTAATACATATGTGTTGAGACAGTTGATATGTACGTGAATGTAGTAGGTGATAGTTGTAGCATCGTGTCTAAGAACTATGAGTTGACTATGGATTATGACATGATTGTTAGTCTTGGTAAAGGTTGATTTCAAATTAATATATATGATTGCTTTGATATTTGGAACATGTGGTTGACATGTGTGAGCAATTCCAGGAAACATGCTTGGTATTAGTGTGACAAGGTAATAGTTTATGTGTTTGCATAACTAATAGTTGGATGAGGTGATAGCGCATAGTAAGCCTCGATTGCAACAAGGTAAAAATGTAAAAGAAAGGAATTAGGAAAGAATTCCTTTGGCTATGTTTGGAAACCCTAATTCCAAATGGAGTTATTTTAATATAGGAAGTCTTATTAACATTGATTTGTTTGAAATTATGTGGATATGTGCTAGATTCATGAACATGTCTTTGACAGGTATATTAGCTAGTCTCTACTTACAAGTGGATTTTTCAAGGGAATTGGAGTCCCTTGACAGATGGCGTGGATGTGTTCAATTGCAAGCAAAGTGCTTGGCACAACAAGGTAAGGTAACAAGTATGTTGTTATGTTTATTTATGCATTGACAGTTATGTATTTGTAGCAATATGATGCAAGGAATTTCATGGCAAAGAGACTGCCATGAGATCTTGAAGAAGGCTCAGGTTGAGCTTTCCTTGAAAGCACTAGGAACCATGGGGATTGAGTCATGGTGTCTATTATGAGTCTTGTGCTTTTGGTATTTTGTGATTTTCTTGTGCTTGATTTGCAGTTTTGTTATGTCTAGTGCATGATCATGCCACTTTGTTTGTGGTGCTGTTTGTGGTGCCGTATTTCTACTGGTTTTCATGGTTTTTCTTCTTGTTTGTTTCTTGTCTTTGCTTTTATGTTTTTCATCTTGGGAATTAGTTGGGAAGGAGGAAATTTAATGGAGCTCAGGGAGAGTCGTGTGGTACCCAACAGGTAATGTAAGACATGGATGAAGCTCGAGTAAGCGCAACAAAAGGTAAGACTATGGCAGTCGGTTGGACTGGTTGGGTCCATTGTGGTAAATGGACAGTGGTAGTACATACATCAAAAAGGTAACCAAAAAAGGTAAAGTAAATGGACCTAAGGTGTCAGATGGTTTGACCAAGTTGGGAAAAATGGTTCTCAATGTTGTGCATATTGTGCACAAATAAAGAAGTTCTCTTAACCAAGACCTTATGTTATCTGGTAATTATGTTATGATCATGATTATGTTGATGTTTGTATATGTATACATGTATATATGTATGTTGTTGTCTTACGGGATGATGATTGGTTTATGCTAATGATTATATATGTATGTATTTATGTTATTGTCTGTCAGGATGATGATTTTTTATGCTAATGATTATATATGTATGTGTCTATGTATCTATGTCACTATCTGACAAGGTTGTCAGGAATCATTCGTATGCAAGAATGATTTCTTATGCAAGTGAATGGCATGAAGAGATTCCTGGTTCATGAAGAATCAAGTGGGAAGAGTAGCCTGACACATCTATGAGGTCAATATCATTTGGTTATGAATTGATATGATGTGATTATATTATGTTTATGTTATGGACAAATTATACCAAGGGATGCATTAGCAAAATGAAAGTCATGTGGTCTATGGCATGCTAGGATAAGCATGGATGGCGGAGAGACACTAGAAGCAAGGTTACCTGGTAGAGACAGTGTGATTTGGATGTGTGCTACTATTTTTGTGCATATGTTGTACATGTTGCATCTGTGGTGTTGTGCACATGTGGTATTGTGTATATATAGTGTGTGTACATGTTTTTTATGCAATATTATGTATAGGGTGGTACAGATATTGTTGTGTGAATGTTTCATACACAGTGTTGGGTATAGATGGTGCTATGTACATGATGGATATGTGGTGTTGTGTGCATGTTGGATAGGCAGTGTTGTGTATGGTGTTATGTACATGTTGTATATGTAGTGCTATGTACATATGGAATTGTGTGCATGTTGTACATATGATGCTATGTACATATGGTGTTGTGTGCATGATTGTACAAGTGGTGTTATGAGCATGTGGTGCCATATACATGTGGTACAAGTGGCGATGTGTGAAAGTGGTGTTGTGTACATGTTGTGCATGTGGCATTGTGTACATGTGGTGTCATGTACATGTTGTGCATATGGTACTGTGTACATGTGCTATTGTGTATGCATTGTACAGGTGGTACGATGTACATGTGGCATTGTGTACACATTGTGCAGGTGGTGCCGTGTACATGTGAGGATATGCCTTATGGTTTTAAGGTAGGGATATGCTTTGGTTTTTTTATCTTCCAATGTGACAAAGCGTTGCCAAGGGATGGACTACCCAAGATAGGGGTGCCAATGAAACTTGGAAGCTAAGTCACTGCACAAAAGGGGATGACCAGATTGCTCGAGGGGATGTATAGTAGAGAAGGGAAGGCCATGGATATATTTGTTTTAGTCATTAGCATTGCTAGATGGAATCAGATGCACATTGGGAGTGCGCTCTGGAACAATGAGCCGGTAAATGTTCACTGAGAGGACAAGTGGCGCATGATTATAGCGCTGGACATTGGATGCAGATTTGACTTTGCAGTGGATTTTAGATTTCCTGGGAAGGAGGTGAATTGTGGTATTGCTTTGAGGGTGGAGGTGTGAGCCTCTAGATTCCCTTGTTGTGGATGCAGGAATCGTATCCTTTTATTTTTTGGTTTAGCAAATGTGCATATGTGTATATGTGGTTATTGTAAATACCAAAATGAGCTATGTTATAAAGCTCCAGTATGTGGTATGTTGTCATGTTTTCATGATGTTTTTCTTTTGAGCAGGTCATTCATTCTAAATAATGCAACAAGGTGTGTTATAAATCTCCATGAGCAGTATGTTTTGTTTTCAGCAATCTTGTGGTTATAGGTGTTGTTGAACACCGAGGATGGTGTTCCCCCAAGGGGGAGGGTTTTGTAACAACCTTGGTTAAAAACTCATTTAAAATATATAAATACGACATATGATGGGACACATATTCCAAGTTGAATGTTGGAGGGAACATCCTAGTGGGTGTTGATTCGGTTTGTTATGGCTAAGGAAATTGGCAAAGGAAATGGCTAAGGCTTTGGAAAAGAAAAATGGCATTTTTGGCACATTTATTTATGAAAATAAAGGAAATTAGGAGAAAATGAAGGTGAAAGGTGATAGGTTGCATGTGAGGAGGAAAATGAAGAAAATAGAGGCCTCATTAATAAAAAGGCTTCTCAGGATCAATTGGCAAGCTCTTAGTCTGTGTAAGTTATTGGCTTAGGTTTGGTCAGTTTAGTTTTGGAGCCCTCTCATTATTCTCTCTCTCTCTCTGTCATATTCTTGGAGACTTAGAGTTTTCATGGAGCACTCTTGGTGGGCGTGGTATATTTGGATTTGTGGAGCAAGAAGGCAAAGGAAGAGCAGGAAAGCGCAAGAAGGCATCGAGATCAACAACTACATCAAATTTTCTTGCAAGTACTGAGTTGCATGTATGTTTCCTTCACTAGTTTTGGCATGCATGGCATATGCATGTGAATTTTTGGTCATGATATCTCATTGACACGGAGGATTTCCTAGATTGACAGTCGATTTCCTAGCCTTGCCATTTCCTGGATAGCCATGGAGTTTGTGGGTTTATTTCCTTGTTGTGTTTTGGTTGGTTCTCATGTTTCCTTAGCTTGGGTTGAGTTACTAGTTCCTGGAGCCTTGGTTGGACAAATGCGCTAGAGCGCTGTAATAGCTTGGGTCAAGTTACTAGTCCCGTAGCCTTGGTTGGAAAAATAATCTGGAGCCCTTGGTGGGTTGAGTTACTATTCTTGGAGCCTTGGTTGGACAAACACTCTAGAGCCCTTGGTGGGTTGAGTTACTAATCTTGGAGCCTTGGTTGGACAAACACTCTAGAGCCCTTAGGGAGTTGAGTTACTAGTCCTAAAGCCTTGGTTGGACAAACGCTCTAGAGCCTGACGATAGTTGTGGGTTGAGTTACTAGTCCTGGAGCCTTGGTTGGAACAAACGTTTTGGAGCCCTGGATGGCTGGGATAGAGACCGATCTGATGATGGTTTTGTGATGTCCAACCGTGAAGTGGAATCACTTGTTTATGGGTTGAGGTGGATGGCTTCTAGAAGCCCTAGATGAGTTTTAATTGATGTGTTCTATGAGATCCCATATTCATGCTTGGAATATGGCATGAGGATGAATGGTTGAAGAGATATTTGGCTCAACCATTCTACGGTCGGGTGGAACATGGAAGTCCCATCCCGCATTTGGATTTTGTATCATTAGTGAAAGGTTATTTCTCCTTATATTTATATGCATATTGTACTGGATTATATGTGGTTTATACGGTTGTGATTTCATGGGTATTTATGTCCCTATTAATTTGGTTATGTATGTGTTTTATGACAACAGTTATGTAAGGCTCTCATCATATTTTTACTTGTATATGAATGAACAATGTATCTATGGTCTAATGGATAGAACGGCAGTTAATGTGTTGAGGAATCAATGCTTCATGGTGAATCTCAGATAAGTATGAGACTCTTATGCTTAGATATGTTATTTACACCTGTATTTTACATATTCATGATATGTTTGACGAAATTCCTGTCATGGCTATTAGGGGTCCAGTCAACGTATTAAACAAGTATTTTCTTTAGTACTCTCATTTCCGTGTTATTTTACTATTTTGAAGAGATGGTTCAATTATGGGCAGTGACCTAGGCTCTGGGTCTGAAAAAGTGGCTCAAATCCTAGGGATGCTAGCATAACACTAGAAAATTGGGTCTCTAGACGCTGGCAGGCAAGCCTATGAGAGCGACTCTAGGTTTCTGGATGTTGTCATGCCTATAGCATGAGAGAGATTGAGGCTTAAGTTGTCCAAAATCTTAGTAGGACCCAAGGGAAAGTGTTGGATTGGTTCCTGAGGGTCCTGAAGCTGATGTTGAATGTCTATATGGCGTGTTTCTGTTCATAGTTTTGTGACATCTTACTAAAACAAGGTGGTGTTTTATACAATGAAGGTAAATTAATAATACATGCATGCATGATTCTGTGCACTGAAATGCTAATTCATCTCATGAAATCACAAGAAATAATAGCACATAAGTAGGTCAAATGTTACTCTAATTCAACACGAAAGAAACACCCTCCATGTGGACAAAATTGGGATCCAACTACAAGGTATGTACATCGTATGTCCAAGGAGGCTAAATAAATATACTAACCATTATGCAACCATTTAATATACAGGACCTTCCTGCAACTCTGTTATGCTTTCACCACATATTGTAAGGAAATCCATATATTCTTGATATGCAGACCAATTTTCACCACTAATGTGACACTAGAGGCCATCAATAGGCACACAAAGCACTCACATAATTCTTACACTTATCATAGCATCACCCATTGAACACTATTCACCATACATGTAAAACCTAGGAAATGTGTATATGTATCATAGTGAATTGTTTATGCAAATTCTACAGGAATTGCACACAACCATTAGTGGCAGTTTATGAGATAGCATTGTGAAAAATGGGATATATATATATATATATATATATATATATACAGACACACACACACACATTGAGACTGTAATACAGGTGGATGACTTCATAATCTCAAAGTTGCAAGACTTACTTGTTATCCTGCTATCTATATGAAAAGTCCAAATTATGGCCACATAAATTGACTTGGAAAGTCTTTTTTCCCTTTCCACTGTATATAGGTAGGTCAATAGTTTCACAGTCTTTAAAAGGACCTGCTACTGGAGCAAATGAAAGAGGATTTATGAGCTAAAAATTGCCCAAAACATAATTATATTATGTCACAGCCAGTACACATAAGCTACCACCCACTCCCCTATTATACCCAGTAGGAAAGCACTCACAATATTGTCATAATGTAACCATGATCTTATAGTGTTTAGCTTTGAGTGATCTAAAATTGGTATTAGCATAAGGCCCCTAATTCTCCTCCCATCCTTTCATAATTTTCCCATAGAGCAGTTGCCACCTCCTAGCTTGGGACCATACCAGGGATTTCGGAAGTGCTTTCCCACCTCCACCTTTCCTATGTATGTGGCTTATACCAGGATTCTAGAGGAAACACTCCTCCACCCATCGGCCACTGAAGGGATTCCAAAGATGAAATTTACTTCACCTGATTCAAGGATTCTAAAGATTTTTTTCCACCTTTCCAGGTTTCCAGAGAATTTCTCCACCCCGAATTTGAAATTATAGTACCTTCACCCTATCTTGGGAATCCAAAGGACACCAAATGTAATCATTTAATAAGAGAAGCCAGTGTAGGCCTCTACCCATTAGATGCCAAGGGACTCTAGAGCATGATTCTCCACCCTCATTATAGTTAAGAACCCTAGATATCCAGACAATAACTATGCTTAATGTAAGACAAAAGGGTTCCAAATTCATTTGTAGTGTTACGAAGTAAGAGAATTATTCCTGACATTCTCACATTTCACATATTAGCATTGACTAATCAATGGAATAGTTGTAACTTTTTTGCCCTAGGAAAAATAATCACTGATGAAATAGTAACATACTAAAACATGTGATAAATCATTCATTGAAGAATCAATTAATGCACAAATAGTAGAGAAAATGCGTCATTATACAAGCAGCAAAGAAACGATGCCAAGATAAGGTTCATGTATTAGTCAAAATGCCCCTTAATTTTTAAGAAACTGGTAAATGTGAAGGGTGAATTCGAATAGTTTGAACTCATCTCCGTTGATGTGATTTCCAAGTCAAGCAAATCTATTCTCCTGCCTCTTCATCATGTGAGCTTTCCATCTCTCTTGCCACCAATACTCTTGGATTTTGCTCATCCCTAACTTCTCTCTTATTTTTCAGAAGTCTTATAACATGATACTTGTGGACACCATTTACCGAATTCAGTTTTGAGTTGTAACACTTCCCATGGGTGTAGACATTCTCTGCTTGGTAATATCACGAGCCCCATTTCCTTCCTCCTCCAAAACTAGCTATCCCCCCCTAAGGCCTTTGTCTCTCTCTCTCTCTGTTATCAAATCCATCTTGCCCAAAAAAAAAATATCCCCAGGACAACCCCTGCTACCTAAACATAACCGCTCCCTCCTTCCCTCGCATAGATAAATTTCCTTCTGCTAGATCATGAGGGAATGTTCATTGGTTTTTTTTGCCATGTTGGCCCAAGATATATATTTTTTCAACCAATCATATACTGCCCAGTCAATTTTTAGTTTCATATTTTTTAAGGTTGTTGGCCTTGTCACTCCTTAGAGTCTTGTTGGACAATGATCATGTGCCACTTGATTATATTCTCTTTGCATGCCACCTATCAACCTCTTTTGTTCCATGGAAACCATAAGTCCTCCAAGCAATAATCCCCCTTCAACCTTGGAATATGTGTCCCATGACCCAATTTTCTTTCTCCTTTTTTGTCTAATACTTGCATTATTTTAAATCCATGAAGGGAATAATCGGGGGGGGGGGGGGGTTGTCACAAACCCCTCCCCCTTTGGGGAACATCGTCCTTAGATTTCTTTTCCAATATGAAGCATAAATGACATTCTTAAAACACACACATACAGTTTATGGAGTTGTGTATACATAGCTTTGTACCACATTTACAATTCCTATACTCGATTGTTTGGCCAATTCTTAAATGGCTCTTTGTAGTTTTCTCAATGCCTTTGTTGCACACTCTACTATCTTTAATTGTTGCAATCCTCTTTTCAGTTAGTGTCATTCACCCTATCTGGGAAACTCCCATACTTTCCTATAGCCTAACATACAATCTCTCATGGGGTTCATTATAGAAAATTGCCAAAATTTTAGATTATACCTGTTGTTTGGTCCATCAGTTTATCAAGGGAGTCTAGAGATGTCCCTCCTCCACCCTTTCTGAAACAAGGGAATCCATAGGCTTTCACCTCCACCCTAAATCAATCATATGAATCAACAATAAGGGAATCTAGAGGTTGTCATCTCCACCCTCAAATTAGCAACGAGGGAATCCAAAGCTCGACATCTCCACTTGCAATGGAATTTAAAGACTTATGTCTCCACCCTAAAATCAACGATAAGGGAATCCAGAGGTTTTCACCTCCGCCCTCAAATCAACAATGATGGAATCCAAAGGACGACACCTCCACCTTCAAGGGAATCCAAAGGTTAATACCTCCACCCTCAAGGGAATCCACAAACTTATGTCTCCACCCTTAAATCGACAATAAGGGAATCTAGAGGTTAATACCTCCACCCTTAAGGGAATCCATAGACTTATATCTCCACCCTTAAATTAGAAATAATGGAATCCAAAGGTTAATACATCCACCATTAAGGGAATCCAAAGGCTTATGTCTCCACCCGTAAATCAACAATAGGGGAATCCATAGACTTATGTCTCCACCCTGAAATCAGTAGCCAGAGACTACCCAACCACTTGCACATCATGTTATTGTTTATTCGGTCATAGGCATAATCGGTATTATCTTATGTCTCAAAATTACAAAGAAAAAAAAAAGGTACCTATATCAACATGATTATTCATAACTGGTTTTTCCTCATATGCATGCACACATTAGTTCATTGGTAACCATTTTTCCAGAAAATCCCATTTCCTTGTCAAGTTCAATTATAAATAGAAAATCGGCCATTATCCTGAAATCATCATCATCAATTTTCCACTCAACCTCTATGCCAAAGTTAGAAATCAGGGCATCCACGTTTATAATTACCAAGTACTACCAACCTCTCTTTCAAGGTCGTCAATCAACAAACATCTTATAAATTCACTGTTATATATAACAATATCATTGACACTTCCTACCTTGGCCTCATTACTTGAGCCACATTATCTAATTGATTTTACCACCATGCTAGAAGAATACTCCATATAGACCATGGGATCCCCCAGCCACATGAGCATACCATACACATGCTCCTCATTCACTGAGTCGAGCAGTGTTATGCAGAATACACATTACCCCAGGAATGTTCCCAAAATCCTTACATCACATGAACATCCTTGTGCATGATTACCCAAATATACAAGATCACATCACCCAACCAATAGTGATAACATACTACAAGTAAACTTACTCACTGCCCCATAGGTAGTCCTGCTTAAGGTTAAAGAAAAAACATACTTCCAAGGTCACAACCACCAATTGTCATACCTCCAAAATGTTAGGTAGCACGCACCTGCACTATGAAGGCATTTATCAAATAATATGTCATACATCATTGCAGTTAATATGTAGTCCAACCTACCACTATGAGTAGGATGCCACCATATTCATGCTCAATGGTTATGCTAAGAGCGAGCTCCATCCCTAAGCCAGGGACTCAAACATAATTCCCATGCCACATGCTTGAGTCACCAATTAAGCATATCTACTATGCAATCAATTAATTAATCAATCAATTGGATTAGTTTTTGTGGTTTAAAATATTCTAATAAGACCACCCTCTTATTTTCTTATTATACGGCTAAGAACTGGTAACCTAATATCCATAGGAAGAAATTATCCTATTCAGTGATACAATAGAGAACCATGGGCTGACAAGGGGTTTTAAATTATCTGTTGTGATATTCTTCAACTCAATCCACTGCCAAGTCCAGAAGGAGGATCCAAAGTTGGTTTTTTGACTAATCTCCTTTCTTATTCAAGATCATTTTTCAACTTGGACTTAATTTAGCCATGATTTTCTACAATTCAATCAAATTTGCATTCCATCCTAAAGTTAATCATGGTCCTTTGCACTACACTTAAAATTTACCCACCATTTCACTCTAAGCCAATGCTTGATGGTTTCAGGTCATTGGATTAACTAATTACGTCTATCGAACAACAAGCTTTGTACAATTTATACTTCAGTTAAGCGTACATTTAAGAAAAATCCACTAGGAGACACATACATACATCTAGTAAATTTTCTTCCAAGATAATTGCAATTACATTTTTCTATTCTACTCACACAACAATAACCTTACACAGTTTAACAAGCCAGGAATCAATGTAGGCATCGTTGAAAAAACAAAGAAAGCTCAAAAGCATATAGAACATTTACAAATGGTTGTCATTATCAAAATTGTTCTAACCATGTGTTATAGACATTTTTGGGAACTGCAACCCCAATCATAAATGTCCATAAACTGAGGGCTCCTAAGTCCTTAAAAGTGTTGCTTCATTACCTAAAGGAAAAGGTCAGTTGATTACATCATCTCCCAGAAGTTCTCCACTAAAAACTGCTCAAAAATGGTCAAAACTGGACCATACTGAATACCCAGTGCAAAGGGTGCGATGCATACTGGATGGCCCCTCTGTAGGGTGCGATAGCGAGAATGAACAAATGGCAGAGACATTTTGCGAGGTGGAAGATCATAGAATCTTCCAGAAGCTTCCCCTCTGACACTTGCCTCTCTGTTTTCGACCAGGGATGAGTAAGAGATCATCAGTCTCCAAGTGGAATCAAGAACTATCAGAGAGAGGACACTAATCAAAACCTGAGAAGATGACTCACCCCCTACAATCATCTATATATGGATCCCTCATCACAGAGATCCAGAGGCTAGAATCTTCTATCTTGTAGAGAAGTGTTGTTGGTTTTATGGTGAAACTTCATAGTGTTGGGTAATCTAAGCTTTATTTGAGGTGAAGAAGGGCTTTCTTGTTGGAGGATGATGCTAGGTCAGAACTATTGGTTGTAATCCTCTTGCTATTCTTGATATTAATAAAGCTATTCAATTTTTCCTCCACATTCTTGTATGTTTGATTATATATGCATTTGTGTGGTTAATACAGATCTGATCCTGTGTTATTTATGAATATAGATCTCTATTTTTTGATAGTTTTATGTTGCTTTGATTCCACAAGTGCTCTTTGAAGCTGGGTAGACGAAGAAGAAGCGGCAAAGATCTACCAGAAATGAGAGGGATCAAGTAAGGAACCAAGCGCAAGACTAAGGTTGGTGTCCTTTGTTCCACTCTTATCTATTTTCATAAAGGAAAACGAAAGTAGTCTTTACTTGTTTGTTTATAAGATAGCTACCAGTCTTAGTGGGAATAGCAGCTCCGAGTGGACACTATTCCCGGTAACAAAATGGCGACTCCGCTGGGGAGCGAATAGATTTTTTGTTAGTCTATCGTTGTTTGTTTTATAAACTTACAAACAGAGCCTAAAGTCAAGCCAGCTAGCCTTCGAACTGCATTTGTTATACAAATGCAAAGTAGATCAATGCTGCTTTAGTCTATCTCCGGGTTTTGTTTATAAATTGAACAATCGATCTACAAACGTTCTAATTGCCCTAAGTGGTGGCTCTAGTAACCTCCTTAGATCAACCCCTGTGATTTACATTTACTGAACATCACTTACTCAGCCTAAATCCCTGAACTGAACTGTAAATTGTGAGCAAAGGCTGGTTAAAAGTCTCGCATTTGTACCATCACACCCTCCCTTCAAGGCAGTCTGCATGCATCGCACTTCCCGTGTGCAGTAGGTGAGATGCATACTGGTTTCCCTGTGTGACAGGTGCGATGGTCAGGGAAGGTTAATTTTACCTTCAGACTTTGGTTTTTCTTCACTCTTTTTAGTTCTATTCAGGAGTTTTGTTGTCTGTGGACAATATATCTCTGTGAAAACCCCGTTCTCTTCCATCATTCCGCCTATATTGTGCAAAGAACTGTAAGTGTTTTTATGTATTGTGCGCCATTTTCAGTTCTTTTTTGCAAAGAAGTAGCGTAGTCGAACTGTTGTTTCTAAATTTGAAAGTGTCGTAAGTGTCGTTTTCAGTTATAGAAGAGAATCCCATCGTTCTTGATAGTCGATTGTACTGTTACTCTTGTATATGATTTGGATTAGTAGTTTTTAAAGTGTCAAAAAACAGTTTTCATTTTGAAATCGCAAAGTGTCGCCCTTATCTTCACTTCATTTTGAAAAGAAATTTGTTAAGTATTGTCACTTTGAAAATAATTCAGATTTGCACTTAGCTTTCTTATCGTCATTTATACATTAAGAAGGTTGAAAACAAATACATGCATGTGCATTTGCATTTAGATTGCTTAGTTTGATTTAGGGCAGTGCATTTAGTGTGTGCTCTATGCTCTTTGTTGAAAGACTCTCATTTTTCTTTCCTTAGTAGCTAGGATTTTCATTGCCAAAAGAAGATTAAACAATTGTTTATCATCTTGGACTTCATTTTAGGAATTGTATACACATCACGCGGTGAACCTGAAAGGAAAATTTTTAAACAAGATCAACTATAAAATAAATTTAATGAGTCTAAAAACGCTTTGGAACCTAACACACAACATCTAGAGGTCTAGGCTAGAGACGTATTCCGGCGTCGTAAAACCTAGTAACTGTTGTTTTCATTGTTGGTTGGGTGATTCCTCCACTCTGAGACGACAAGTGCCAGTACAGACTTGTGCTCCCATGTACCGTCGAGTATATATTGGGAGACCACCAAAGGCTACATCCTATATCCTTAGGAAGTCGTGTCTGCCACCCTATCGATCGCAATGCACTAAACACAACATTCGGGAAGATTGACTGCCGTACCGTAAAAAGTATTCTACAGTTTTGCGATTGGTTTGGTAATCCCCTCTGCTTAGATTTCCAGAGAAGTCTCTTTCATTCCTTTTCAAACTCCTTAAAAGAAAAGGTCCATCTGAGCACTTGTCACTTCAGGCTCATTAAAAATCGAAGGCGACTAGAGTCATCTTTTATTTTTTCTCGACTCCTTAAAATTGAAAAAACAAGTTGTGTCAAAGTGTCTAAAATTTATTTTAATCAGAATAACATCACAAGTTCCCTCGTTGGTCTTTAGGTTGAGAAAAATGGAGTCTACCA